>VZTF01002966.1:59213-77692 GCA_013397755.1 Cnemophilus loriae | reverse complement strand
ATTAATAATGGTGAAAAAAAAGGTGAAAATAAAGTAAGTTCCTTAGGATGTACCTTTTAAAGTAACATCAAAAATACACACAGGCGCAAGGTTTATGCCTCTGTGTTCACGTGGGGTTATGATGGGAAAAGAACCTGAGGGGGAGAGGAGAAGAATTGAAACCCAGCCAACATGGCAGAGCTGCCCGTGGAGTGACTCTGAAACCAGAGCTCCAAACAACTTCCCCTGACCTTGAGGAATGGCAGGGGCTGCTCCCCACCCTTGTGGCGGGGCCTCCCCGCCTTGGCCGGTCCCTTCCCCACCCCTCGCCCCCAAACAATGCACNAGTCGATTATTGCTTGTAAAAGTCAAGGCTCTGTTCATAAATATACACTAATCTACACATCCCTTCCTTGTACCAGAAACACACAGAACAGAAAATATATTTTAACACTTTGCAAACTTTCTCACCATATGTATAAAAAACCCTGCATAGATTTGTTGTTTTCTTGTCTACTTGTTGGATTTAAACAATGTTGTAAGACATTCAGATAACATTGTGATTGTAGTTTTAATTAGGTTAGATGCAGTGCTTATATTGATTTTTTTTTCACCTCCTTCTATTACGCATAATAAAATAGGACTGACAACATTCCTTATTAAAAAAAAAAAAAAAAACACAAGAAAAAAAAAACCTAAAAAAACCTGTCAACCATGCTTGTTTATTTAGACAGGGGATGGCAAATTATTCAGCTCTGGAGAATTTTTCTGATACTGATGTAAACCCTGAAATGTTTCTGTACCAACACCCTGCAAAACACACACACTCGTGTCACAGAGTTGGCTCTGCTGGGAAGCCGGGGTGCCACCACGACAAATGCCATCATTCCTCCACCTGGAGCAGCTCTGAGATCCAGTCTGTGGAACAATGTTGGGGTTGGAGTGGAGGGATAGAAGACAAAACTGGAGATGTCACAAGGGTCTGGAGTGCCAGGACAAGGGGGGATGGCTTCAAATTGAGAGAGGGCAGGGTTAGATGGGATTTTGGGAAGAAATTCTCCCTGTGAGGGTGGGGAGGCACAGGGTGCCCAGAGCAGCTGTGGCTGCCCCTGGATCCCTGGCAGTGCCCAAGGCCAGGCTGGACACTGGGGCTTGGAGCAGCCTGGGACAGTGGGAGGTGTCCCTGCCATGGCAGGGGTGGCACTGGATGGGCTTTAAGGACCCTCTTCAACCCAAACCATTCTACGGTTCTATGATCTGAAAACAGATTTTGCATTTTTTGTGCCCATGACAATCTCTGCAGAGTACCCACTGCTGCTCTGAACATCCTCCTGTCCCTTCAGATACCGACAGGGTTTGAATTCCTGGAGTGCACCCCAGAGGCTGACACCACACAGGGCAGACATCAGCCAGGACAGCTCTTGGGAGGGCTGCTAAAATAGCACGAGAAGGTGCTGGTTGGGGCACGCATTCCTGTTTTCCAGCTACGCCCTAAGAGATGCAGGATCTCTTGAAATCAGAAAGAGACAGCTCTGTGATGGCAGAATTCCTTTGGTTTAATGGACTCTCCTGCCTGAGACATCACAACTCGTCGCAGGCTGGGGATGGAGGAGTCCTGTGGGAGAAAGCACAAGTCCCTGGAACTGCAGCAGTGGGGCCAGCAGGATGCAGGCAGGCAGGCAGACAGGGGGCTGCCAGTGGAAAGGATTTGCTGCCAAGAGGGCTTTGGCACCCGAAATGGCTTTGCCAGGGCAGTGGCTGGAGGAACACTGAGGTTCGGCACGTGGGTATGGTTAAGGTCTATGTCTGTGATACCTTTTTAAAGAGAAAATTCTTCATTTCTGTGGGTGGCATCTCTGCCCTGAGCACAAGCAGAGACCGTCCCTGGGCCATGGGAGTTGAAGCAGCTGGTGCAAAAAGGCAAATCCATTCTTGTCCAGAGAATAAGGACAATTTGTGTTATTCATTTTACGCAGTGACGTGTGCAGGACTCTATGAGCACATTGTTTTTCCCGATGAATGATGAAAAAGATACAAAACCTTGCTTGGATGAAAAATGGACAAAAAGCTTGAAGGCCACGCTAAGCTGTTAGCACAGTGGAGGCAAGAAATAAGGACAGAAACATCACCCAGAAAAAGGTGTATCATTTCAGCCCTTCAGCAGCAGAATTGGAAGGAAGCCTAAGATCTTGTACACTGCAATTTGCTGGCAAATTTTGTTTACCATAGCGAATAAATATTTTCAAGTGGGGGAGCCATCAGCTGTTAGGGCTGTAGAGGCTCAGTCACTGCGTAAATGCTGACAAAAAAGAGAAGCAGAACCTTGAGTTCTACTGGTGAGGAATTTATTGCCGGGGCAGGGACGGATTCATGACAGCACCAGAATGCCTCCAGATCTCCGGATGCCAAAAGGTGGGAGAAATGAAATGAAGCTGAAAGTGGCCCAGCAGCTGCCTTCTGTGGTGGTTGGAGGAGAAAGGAAAAGGAAGGCACACAGTGCTGGTGGTCCTGCATGGATGCAGCAGGGTAAGGAGCAATTACCAGGCTGGCTGGGATTAAGCTCTGGAAGTTACATCATGTAGTGGTGAGCAGCCCCGTGGCAGTAAAAGTCCTTTTTGAGACAGGAGGGCAATCAGTTCAGGGAAGGGAATAAATGGTGTGGCTGTCTCTGGTAGCAGGAGAACGGCAGGAATTTGGGTCCTGTGTTTCTCACAGTCTTTGAGGTGATAATTGCACGTAATGTTCCTACTTGGTAGGGGAAAAGAGCAAAGCAGAGGTTTGGCACAGGTCACACAAAAAAGATCTGCAGCAGATCTGAGTGTTCACTGGAGGCCCTGTTCTTTCAGAGGTTTGAAAAAGTAAAAAGAAAAAAAAGTGACCTTTCTAAGCAGCTGATGGAAGATTTAATTGCAAAAGGCAGCAGGATCCCAGTTTGGTCTTTTCAGAGTTAGAACAAATGTTGGGCTCACCCAAGTACTGTATCTTTGTCAAAATAAATATTCTTCATAAGCTTGGGAAAGGAGGAAGAAGCACCAGATATTGCTGATGGTGCTGTTGCTTTCTGGATGAAGGATCCCTTTGGCTGCCCTCGAAGGGAACTTCTTCCACCTCTGCTTAAACCTGGGCAGCTTCCAGATGTGCTCAAACCCTCAGCAAGGATCCAAAATCCAGGAGTCAAAACGATCTTGGATCATCAAAGATCAAAAATTCTTACCAGGGATCAAAAATACCAAAATACATGGATTTTTTAGTACATGGCAGAGTAACAGCCCCTGTGTCTCCCAAAAGTGCATTTCCAGGGGAACGTGTGCTGCATTAACAAAACCCGTGTATTTTGGTGGATTTCAAACCATGCTGCAGCCAGGCTGGTATTTGCAGCTTGAAAACTGCTGATGGTAAAAGGCTGAAATGACAGATCCTCCCCTTTGCTTTTGGAGGAAATAAAGATGTTTTCCTCTCAGCAGCCTGAACAGATGGTGCTGGTTTTCTCATCCTTTTCAGCATATAAACAGAATCCTGAACCCAGGACAGAGGCACCGATGGTCCCAAAGACATTGCACTTCCTTAAACCTGGCAGAACCCATCTCCCTTACCCCTGAAAGAGGATCTGGAGCAAAGCTGTGTCCCCTTGCACTGTGGCATCACCAACAGATCAGTGGGCGAGGCTTTAAAGGAAAAAGATGTTTTGGAATAGTGATGGTTTGACCCTTTCTCCCCCATGTCCTTCCCGTGCCCTCAGCCTGGCTCACTCCCTGTGGAAAATCTTTCCAGGCTGACATTTTCAGAGGCAGAGTAAGAAGGGTGAAAATCTTCACAAAATAAAATTGTTGTGAATGGGAATTCTGATGGCAGAGATGAAAATGCAGGAAGGGTGATGGGAGGAAAAGTTTGTGGGTATTGATTTAAAAATGGAAAATCAGTCTGGGGTAGCTTTGTATTAGGCAGGAATTTGAATTTGCACCAATGAATTTAGACCAACCAGACAGTGACATCCCCAGAAAATGCACATTTAGAGCAGATAGATATGATAAAAACCATATGCTATTTTAGTTTTTGAGAAACTGTCCTAAATCTGTGTGTGCTTTGGTGGTAGTTTTTGTTTGCACTCCATAGTGATGGGTGGTTTTTTGTTTGGGTTTTTTTTTAATAAAGTTACTTCAATCTTTCAGGACCTTATTTTTTGAGACAAGACCTTTCATCCTGTGTTTGCACAAGTGGGCTACACTTCCTGTCACTCTCTAGTCCTTGAAAATTGTTAGGAACAGCTGTTTGCACTTGTAAATCCAAACAGTTGAGTTTAAAACGATAAACTGTGTGGACACAGGGATTTTTCAAGTTGAAGTGACATTACCATATTGCTGGAGTGAAATGCCTTCTAAAGATAAAAGCTCTGGACATCCAGCATCACTTAATGCTGCTCCTGGGAGTGGAATGGGAGTGAAATGGAGTGAAATGCCTTCTAAAGATAAAAGCTCTGGACATCCAGCATCACTTAATGCTGCTCCTGGGAGTGGAATGGGAGTGAAATGGAGTGAAATGCCTTCTAAAGATAAAAGCTCTGGACATCCAGCATCACTTAATGCTGCTCCTGGGAGTGGAATGGGAGATTCTTCCTGAAGAAGAGATCTCAGATTTGAAAGTCAAGGAAAAATTTGGGGTTTAGACTACAAAATCTTTTGAGATTGGCAATATACTGGATACTGGCTAACTAGACTAGTCCCAAACCAGGGGACAGATACCCACTTGAACTTGAATGTGAAATGCCTGGTTTCACACGTCTGAGATGTTTTATGGCAAGCACAGCTAAGAGTCTGACCTACCTGCACAGCTTTTTGAGAGTTTTGGGGTTACCTTGGGAGCTGTTCCTGTGTTCATTAACCTTGGGGCACAGCAGCACCGAGGTCTAGTGCCAAGCTCTGCACCTCCTTTCCCCCAAACCCACTGCTGACGTTTCGTGGTGAGGGAAACTCATTTCCCTCTGCTCCCCCACACCGCTCAGAGGAGGTTCAGGTCAGATATTAGGAGCAATTTCTTCACTGAAATGATTGTCCAGCAGAACACCCCCCCGCAGCACCAGGCTGGGGCACAGGGGCTGGAAAGCTGGGAAAGGCCCTGGGGGTGCTGGTGACAGCAGCTGGACACGAGCCCAGGGGTGCCCAGGGGGGCAGGAAGGCCAATGGCCCCTGGGCTGTCCCAGCCGTGGTGTGGCAGCAGGACCAGGGCAGTGCCCGTCCCCTGTGCTGGACACTGCTGAGGCCACACCTGGAGTGCTGTGTCCAGCTCTGGGCCCCTCACGACGAGGAATGGAGGGGCTGGAGCGTGTCCAGGGAAGGGAACGGAGCTGGGGAAGGGTCTGGAGCCCCAGGAGCGGCTGAGGGAGCTGGGAAAGGGGCTCAGCCTGGAGAAAAGGAGGCTCAGGGGGGACCTTGTGGCTCTGCACAACTCCCTGACAGGAGGGGGCAGCCGGGGGGGTCGGGCTCTGCTCCCAGGGAACAGGGACAGGAGGAGAGGGAACGGCCTCAGGCTGGGCCAGGGGAGGCTCAGGGTGGACACCAGCAGGAATTTCCCCATGGAAAGGGTGCTCAGGCCTTGGCAGGGGCTGCCCAGGGAGCTTTGGAGTGCCCATCCCTGGAGGTGTCCAAGGAAGGGCTGGAGGTGGCACTCAGAGCTCTGGGCTGGGGACAAGGTGGGGACTGGGCACAGGCTGGACTGGGTGGCCTTGGAGGGCTTTTCTGACCTCAGTGATTCTGTGAAATCTATTCTGTTAAATAACAGAATTCAAGCACAGGGAGGTGTTTTATTCGGCCTTTCCTTAAAAAATGGGAAAAAGTATCAAATTTAGCACAAACATTAGAAACAGATTATACAAATCTATTTATATATTACATATCTGATTCATGAGTAGGTGAGGAGGAAGACCTGGAGACTAGGGAAATATTATGAAAAACTCATTGTCTGGGGTTAAGCTTTGGTGGATGTTAGTAAATGTCCTTCCAAGATCAGCCTCTGCCCGCTCAAGAATGAGATAAACTCCAGGAAGGATTGAACTACATGGATTTTATTCACAATTACGACATTTTCGACCTCACACACGTGGAAAAATTAAACCCATATAGCTATGCCCAAGGGCAAAACATCTGTGGATGAAACAGCCAGCGGGGTGACAGCAGCAGAATGGAAATTTTTGCATTTTAAGGGGCAGTATCTCTCTGTTTTGTATCCTTCTTGCAACTGTCTAACATCTGAGATACCCTCACTCAGAGAGCTGAACGTGAAAAATCTTTATTTGCTTGCCTGCATTATTTATTTAAAAAGCTAAATTACTTTCTGAAAGTTCAAAAATGAGATGAAAAAACTCAGGAAAAAAGGGAAAACTAGTCAGGATTTTTTTTTTCCCCAAAATCCCAAGAGGAAGAAAAATACCCAAACAGAGGAAATATTCATATCTTTAGAGAGAATTCACTGCTTTAGAAATTATTCTTGTTGATGATAGATTCCCAAGCGACTCAGAGACTTTTAATTCCCAGGATGTTATCAAGATGAGGTTGAATTTTAAGATGTCTTGCAAATCTGCAGCGTATATTTAATAATTGATCATTAACAATTAATTGATAATTAATTTGATAATTAATTTTATAATTAATATTGCTGTTCAGCTGTTGAAAGGATCGCTTTGGGTGGCTGCAATGCCAGTTTTATATCATTACCAGTTTTATGTAATCTGATCTGACATGAACCAGGGCCAGGAAGAAAAAAAACCACAATAGATTAAAGAGTGACTGTACTAATTGCTAATCACTGTAGGAGCAATGCCAAAAATCCATATTTTTTATGGCATCATCCTGCAGGTAAATGCCTACACCCAAGGATCATGAGGAAATGCATAAACACGAAGAACGTGGTCTTACAAGGATTTAAACCTCCACACACCTTGTTCTTCATTTAGATCTGTGCTTGCGCAAGCAAATTTCCAGCACAAAATGGTTCAGCACACCTGAGGCTTCAGGCCTTGCTCCAATATTCGTTGCTGTCATACAGTATCTGATTCTGCAGTGTGATTAACACTAGGCCCCGGGGCAGTGTTTACCAATATAAAGTCAAAAACAAATGATGAGATGTCCTCAGCTTTCTTCCTTGTGTGCTCAGGAGCAAGTTCAGAATGGCAGGGCTGAAGCTCTAAACACAACTATCAGCAAGATCAGGTATTCAGACAGAAAATATCACGAGAAAATATCTTGTTTGCCATGAGCACAGACCAATTTTTAGTGTTTAAAGCTTCCTTGCAGGTCTGTAGAAGTGGCCTTGGGGGTTCCTGTGCCCACCCTTGTCTCTCAGCCCCCACCAGTGCCAGGAGCATCTCAGATCACCCCTCCCTCCATGGCTGCAGGTCAGGCTTTTCCCAGTTCTCCTCCCATGGTGGTAACCAGCCTCTTAATCTGTAACACAGGGAAATGCTGGAATGTTTCTGATTTTTAATTATTTTTTTTAGGTTTTGCTAGGGATTTTTTTTTTTTTTTTTTTTTTTTTTTTTGGGAACTGCTAGGCTGAACATGCCTGCTTTTTAATGAAGTCTGCATAGCTGAGTGATTTGGAAAAATCAATAAACCCCCCAAAATATTACAGGGCCTGTGGTGTAAGAGTTGAATCCAATGACTTCATGGAACACTGGAAAAAAGAGCTTCTCTGGTGATGGGCAGACACAGACACGTTCAAAAGTCAATGTTGAGGCATAAAGGTTTGCACCAACCACTACTGTGTGCATTTTATTAATAATTTTATTTTGAAATGACTTGGGGAATTCCAGTGCTTGTTAATGTATTTTTCATTGCAACCCCTGTTAAAGTTTCTTGAACTGAAAGGAAAAAAAAAAAAATATTATTTGCCTGCACCATTTGAGCCTTCACGGTGGCACTTTATTAAAGAGAAGAGAATGCTGATGAGAGCCTTAAAAAGTATGTTTTCGGAGAAAATGCTGCTTGGCTTTTTACCCTCTTCGTATGTTTTTCACTTCAAGAGAAAACTGGCCTTTCTGACCAGATCAGGACCAATATCCAGATGTAACCTGGAAGCAGGAGGGTGGAACGTTTGCCTCCTCTTCAGCAGCTGCATGTAAAGCTGTCAGCTCCCAGTCTGCCCTCACACACACACAGCCCTGAACCATCAGGCTGTTTTTCCTTCCTCTCTGTGTATTTTACTGAAGTAACGCGAGGTCTGTTTAGGGACCATTTGCTCAAGCTCAAGCACACAGAACTGCTCCCCTTTAGGCATAAAAATGTAGGTGTGGTTAAGGATTTCTGCAGGTGAATTAAGGGAAAAGAAGGAGAAACAAATTTCTGTGATGTGTCCACTGAGAGAGGTTTACAGGGGTTTGCAACTCAACAGATTCTACCTAAGGATTAGTGTCCACAGACTTTGAGGTGATTATGTTAGCTTTTTTCCTCAGTCCCATGCAACCAACCAAGTACCGTGATAGGGGTTTTGAGCTAAATACCAGTGTTTTATAAGCCAAGACTTTCTAAATTAGTTTCCCAGGCATCTTGATTCCCTGCTGCCCCTCCGGAGTTCTATTTCCTGTTAGCAGCTGAGTACGGGCAGAGTTATTTTTATTAGCTCTGTGATTAGGTACAGTGCCCCTGCAGCACGAGGTGTCTCTCTCTCTCAGAATCTGATTTGGCTTCTGGCAGCCACAGGCCAAACCAGCATCTCAAGAACTCCATCTGTTGCTGCTTCCAGCCCACGAGAAGAAGTGACCTCACGCGGCCCGCGAGCTCGTGGTACTTTCTGCTTCTTTTACAGGGAAAATGTGCCACGTGCTTTGCCCTGCACGGAGGAGGAATATCCTTGGATCTGACATCGGTGGTCTGCAGCAGTGCTGGACTGCAAGCGACTCTTTGAGTATGGGTGGGACACAAAAATTTGGTGATACGCAGATTCAAGTCACAGCTCTGCAGTTTGACCTAAATATTTTCAGCTTTGAGGGTCTAAAAAAGAAAGGACTGCGCTCCTAGCAGCTCTTTCTCAGTTTTTCTGTTGAAACAGAGCATTGAAGGGGTTTCATTTTCCCCTGCCCTGTAAAAATGTATTTTTCTATACTAGATCAGTTAAAGGAATGAAAAACCCTCTACCTTCCTGTAACTTTTCCCTTTTTTTAATATCCCTAGACAGCTTTGGCTAAAATAGCAAATTTAATCTTAAGCCAGAAACACCGTTTCAAATGGAAACTAAAAACCACATGCTTAAAAGCACATTTCTTCTTCCTATCAGCCAGTCAACAAGAAAGGCTCCTGAGGATTTTGTATCTTCCCCTGGCAATGACTGATAAAGGTGGGATTGCAAAGAAGGTGCAGAGCTGAGGGTAGGTTTACAATAGTGTCCAGAGGACTGAGGGACATAGGAATTGTTTGCTTTCTGTTCAGATTTTTTTACTTATAATACTTGTGGGATCCTCTGGAAAAAAAAATCTCTCTTGCATGCTTAATTTATTGGACCTGTCCACTGACAAGGACTGGGATTGCAAATGTCAACGACCCTTCTTTGTAGCAGTGGTCATTACATTCGTATCCAATTAAGGATCTGAAATACAACTCAGGCATTAATTGCAATTTGTATGGAAATTAGAGCACTAAAGCTCGCTCAGGGAAGTTTCTTTCCCTAACTGATTTCTGGTTATGAACCGACCCCGTGCACTGCCCAGAGAACACCTGCGAAACTCCCTTTTATCCACTCTTTAAACGAAATAAACTCGGTTAATTCGTTTCAGGTTCATTACTAGTAATAGCCTTGCTAGGCTGGATCAAGCAATTTAATACCTGTTATCAAATAATTGCATCATAATAGTGCACTATTCCCCCCACCCCGCGGCACGAGTGAGTGGCTGGGATGACCTGGATGACCCCTGAAGCTCCAGGTGTTTTCTCCTTCTTTCTTTTAGAGAGGGTGGCAGGATCAACCCCCTCGCCGCCCGTGGGGTGACCCAGGGGTGACACTGATGGGGGACAGCAGTGCCATCACCTCCTGGCCCTCAGATGTCCCCTCCTGCCTCCTCTTTCCTGCAGAGCTGCCCAGGGCTCTCAGAGCCTTGTCCTTTGAGCAAGCCAACGCTAGATGTCACACGCAGGAGGGTTATTGAGAGGGGAAACAGCCTGCAACAAGAGATTTTACTTTATTTTTTTTTTTTTTCTGTTTTACTTTATTTTCGCTTCTTTTGGCCGCACCTACGGGTTAACTTGTGATAGACCAACACATCTGTGAACGTTGGTTGCTGCAAAAAAAAAAAACCCAAAAAAACTGATGCATTCCACAAGTTATCCAAAGGAGAAAATAATCCCTTTCTCCTGTCACAGGACCAGCAGATGAGGTCTGGGCTCTTTGTCTCCAGACCTCTAGATTCAGCATGACTCTGTTCTAATAAAGGCTTGCTTAATGTCTCTTGAGGATGGTAGACTGCCATTTGAAGGTGAACGTTACTTAAAATTGTGTTTTCAGATACTGGAGGTTGTTGGTGGAATTTGCTATGGAAATGCCAGCTCTTGCTGCAATTACAATGACAGTGTGGGAAATTCAAATGAAGCCAAATCTGCACTAGATGCTTCAGATAAACCAGAAATATCCTCTGCACACAGAGTGCTTCCTGACTAATTCTGGGCAGTTCCTCTTTTCTTTTCATTAGTATCCTCAGTTCTCAGTCTTATGTAATGACTAGAGTAGTGAAATTTTGGCTTCATACAACACTTTTGATAAGTTTTCTTTTTCCTGGCTGTAAAGCTCAGTAATTTTGTTAGTTAAAGTCCGAGCTTTAACGTACGAGCCTCAAATTTTCCCCAAATTATGCAGAATTCCACAAATCATATTTGCAATCCTTTTGCTACTTTGTCTTGGAGACTCTGGGGAAGAGGGACAGTTGTGTGTTATTGTGTCCACCAACAGAGTCTCTTATTTCTATTAAAATCACCACAATTGCTCAGTGCCCTCTACAGTTCCATTTGCAGCCTGGTTGCTTTTATTACTGAGTAATCATTTCAAATGATTAATTGATGCCTGGAACACAGAACCTCTGAGTTTAATTTTGTACACTTTGTTACTTGAATCATCAACAGAGAGAAGTATTTGTGATGTGGAGGAATCTCATTGAAAAAATGTATGTTTGCTGGTAAAAGTGTGCTAACTTGAAAGTGGAAGGGAAAATATCCTCTGGTGTAGAGTCAGCAAGCCCCCTCCATTTTCAGGCTTCTAAAAGGTTTTTTCAGGCTTCTAAAAGGTCCATTTTCAGGCTTCTTTGTGGTTTCCTCCAGGGAGTTAAAGCTTCTTCATTTTGTTTCTCACACCTCTGCAGCAGCCCATGTGCTTCTTTCCCTGCCACTCTCCCCAGCCCAGGGCTGTGGATCAGCACACAAAAACCACAAGTTTACAGGATTTTTGGAAACGGTGAAATAAGCCAGGAAGTGGAAAAAAAGCTCCAGGTATTCTGGACTGGTCGCTGTGAGAAGGAATGGCCAACAACCAGTGCTGGAGTAAGGCAAAGAATAAAAAAAAGGTAATAAATAAAACAACAGGTTTTCCACGGTCTCTACAATTACATCTGGGAACTTTTGGTCTTTCTGTGGCTTGTTATCATCAAGATAAAGCTGGACACCCTTCTGGAGGTGAAATACTGGGCAGGAATGTGTGGTACCTGGCGAAGCTTGGATGCCTCATGGCAGCAGAATGTCGGTTTCCACCTGGGCTGCCTTCACATTCATCTCCCAGATAATGTCACATGGTCATGAATTATGTAGAAAATGATGGCTGGAATAGTTGAAACATTAAACTATCGTGACTTTTTACAATTAGTTGGTTGCTGGGAGAAGAAGGAGGTGTTGCCTTGCAGACAGTGTGGTTTCCTTACTCAAAGGAAAACATGCAAGGATAAAAAGCAAAACAGAGGAGTTTGCATTCCAGCTTTATGTGACATTATTGCAATGTCTTGGTGAAAATGTGACCCTGTTATGCCTTCATTTACCTGGACTCACAGAGCAGCTGGGGGTGGAAGGCACCTCTGGAGCCACCCTGTGCAAACCTTCTTGCTTGAAGATGGGTCAGCCAGAGCAAGCTGTCTGGGAGTTTTGATTGTTTCTATTTCTAACTGTACAACCTTTATAACTTTATAACCTTTCTGGACGTCTTGTCCCTGTGTTTGACCACCCTCACAATTAAACAGTCTTCCCTTGTGCTGAGTTTGTGCCCATTGCTTCCTCTCCTGTTACTGAGCATCGCTGGGAGGAGCTGGGCTCTGCTTCCCTCACTCCAGGACTCAGTGACCAGGCATTACGGAGGTCATTCCTAAGTTATGATGTCTTGTGGAAGGGCCAGGCAGTAATGTCTTTTGCCTGAGTGCCCTGCAGATGTATTTATCTGCCAAGTAATGTCAGCCTTTTAATCAAATAAATAATTCACGGCCGGCGTGTGATGATACCAGGGCCTGGGAATTGTGCACTGTATGGAGTGAAATAAAGCTGTCAGGCTGAAAGGGCAGTGTTAGAGCCCAGGATGGATCAATGGCAGCAGAAGAACATTTCCATTTGGCTTATAACTAAGTGATCTTTTCCGGAAGGTCGCGTTTTGTGGAGCCGTACTCTGGTGATTGCCTTCTTCCATGATCAGCTGAGATTTGAGGCGTTTTGAGTAAACTGAACATTATCTTGACATTAGTTAAATTACAAATTCACTATTTTTGGCAAATTCAGTGACATTTTAAATGGATTTGATTCGGGTAGACATACAGCAAAGAAACAACTCATACACAACCAGTGCTCAGCAGTCGTTGGACGATGCCCTTGGGGAAAATGGTCCGTTTGGCTGCTCACGACTTTCTGCAGGGTTTGCCGGTTATTCCTCACCCAAATACTGGTTTTGGACCTAGCCGGTCCCCTGAGTTGCTCCTCCTGAGGCAGCTGGGGATGAGCATCGTCCCTCCTGGGACAAAACGCCCGGCAGAGCCGCTGGCAGCGGCACCGCGACGCGGTGGCCGAGGGCGAACGCCAGCCGGGGCAGGGCTGTTTCTTCTTGTGGTCCCAACCAGAATCCGAGCACGGCCACGGAATGAGGGGCCACTGCTGAGTGAGGAGAGAAACAGCCTTTTCACGGGCTGCTGAGAGCTGGCCAGAGCTCTGATTAGTTTTGGGTGTTTTTTGTTCGTGCACAAAGTGGCCGCGTTCGTGTGGGATCAACTGGGGATCAGTTTGAAACTCCATCACTCAGCAAATCTCACTCTCAGTGACAATAACGGCTTGGTTGTGCTTCGTTTTTTCCATCTTAAGCTGAAGAAATAAAAATGAATCTTCTTATTTATTTGTTTATGTGAAAAACTTTTTCCTTGTATCTAGAATTTACCAAAAAAAAAAAAAAAATACTGAATGCTCTTGTTGGTTTGGTGAATTGTCTGGCCACATGATTGAAACCCCATTTGAGCCTGAATGCAACCCACTACTAATCAGTAACAAAAAAATTACTTAATATTACAAAAAACCAATTATTTTCTCTTCTTCCTCCTCTCCAGTTATGTTTCAATTATTTTTCTTCACTTTGAATTATACATTAAGGTGCTTTTTGTTTAAAAGATGTATTTTTCCTTTCCTGTTCTCTTAATGTCTTCTTTTCTGCACACTCACCCCCCATCTTTGCCCCAGACTTTGTTAAAACCTTGATACTGATGTTTTTGCTAGTGTGGCACCAAACCAGCCAAGTCAGACACAAACCCTAATTTTAGAAATAGTGCAATACGTTACCCAAATAAAGTGGCATGCAGGCAGCTTAGAGCAAAAATTATCAACAATGGCATCTGTACAGTTTCTTCTGTCAGTGACACAGACCTCTGCAACTTTCACATGGGTTCTTATTTCTTCTAAAAACATGTCTCCAAAAAAAGACCCCAAAAGCAGCACTCGTGCAGAACAAAGCATTTCTGTGGAGGGTGACTCAGTGTTCTTCCCCTAGCAATGGGGCTGCTGTTATAACTGGCTTTTTGGAGTTGCCAGAGAAATAAAACTGAATCCGTGCTGCATTTCCACGGCGCAGCATCCTCATAATCTCCACTCAAAAGAGTGGGAAATGTACAATTATTTGCACATTTGCCTGCAAGAGGAATGTCTTTAGTGCAACCCAAGTCAGCCTTGCACCTACTTTTCATCGGCTGAAGGGTTGGAGCAGGGCTGAAGATCAAGCCCAGCATGTGGGTGTGCCAAACGCATCAGTCTCCCGGAGACAAAGGTTACTTTTGCTAGATAAAATCTCCTCCAGAGTGAAATTTGTTTATCCAAACTTTGTTTACTGCGAAATGCCTGGAAGCTATTTTCATTGGATTCTTGCCTTTTTTTTGTGTGTGTGTGTATGTGTGTCTATTGCTGGCTGTTTGTGTTTTCTTTTGTAATTTGATTAATATCAGCTCAATTTCTTAGTCATGGAACTGGTTGGTGAAACAGGCAAACTTCAGCAAGGTTCAGATAGCAAAGAGGTGCATTTACGATTATCCAAAATGAACACTGATGTTCAAATAGATGTAAAAGAAAACCGAAGTAATGAGGAGCACTGGCTATTTCTCCTGAAAAAGTGAGGGAAGGTGGTGATGAGTGGGCTCTTCTCTCCCTGAGCGGAGTCCTGAGCCTCACAGACCTGGCATTTGTTCTCTGTTGGAAACAGCAGCTCTCACCATCAATTAGCAGAGCTCTGGGCACAACACAGGCTGCCAGACCATTTCCAAGACCTTCTTAGGGTTCACCCTGGAACAACCCAGCTGCCCCTGAAGGTCATCGGTGTTTCCCCAGACCCCAGTGGACAGATCTGAGCGTCCTGCTGTGACCACAGCAGAGGTGCCGTGGACCACGGCTGCGTCCAGTCCAGACCCACCAGGCAGTAAAGCACAATTTGAAATTCCCTGGATGGGTCAAAGGGTTGGACAAGCAGAGGATTTGCTGGAAGACAATCCTGGGCACTGCATGGCAACGGTGTGAGGCAGAGGAGCCGTAGCTGCGGAGGCTCGGCAGCAAAGGGGATCATCAAGAGCTGCACAAAGTGCTGAATTATGAGGCAAGAATTTGGATAAGACATTTCCGTGACTCCTGTGGCCACAGCTGTGAACTCCAGCTGAGATGCAGACAAAACTCGCCGATTTCTTGGCAAGAAGCAGTAAGCAGCAGGACTGTCTCTTCAAAAGATGCCTGGCAGTTTATCTTGAGGTGTCCAGTCAATGAGGCTAAGTCAACATTTGAGATGAAGGGGTTAGTGATCTCTCTTTTCTCCCCTCTGTGGGCCCAAAGTCCTCTCCTGTCTGATTTATGAGTTCCTGCTGGTTTCCGAATGGCCCCTGAGCCTCCCTCTGAAATCTGAGATCCAAAGGGCCCTCCTGAAGTTTCTCCTTCACACTCAAGTAAAAAAAAAAAAAAAGAAAAACAACAAAACAGTCTCCAAGATTCCTAGTGGATATTTTGCGACTACCACCCTTCCATCCTGTCCCCATACACACCAGCAGAGGACAGTGGCTGTGGATTATCACAAGTCTGATAACGGCCCACGTGAAGCAAGGCAAAGTTGTCTCCATTTAACGTGACACACACCAAAGTCACAGGGATGAGTTGTGCAAGATGACACAGCGTTTTGTGATGACTAAAGTGCCTGAACCCAGCCTGTACAGAATCCAGCCTGCACTAATCCCTTTCCTGCATCCTAGGAGAGACCTCAGTGCAAGAGGGAGGAAGATTTGCTCATGGAATGAGAGGCAATCACAAAAAAATCAATCCAAAGTGAAGTGCTCATTTGGTGGCTTCCAATGAAGTTTGCTGCTTGTCACCTTCCTGACAGGTTTCTTCAGAATGTTCAAAGCTTGAGAGAAAGTGGCGGTGTTTGAAATTTGGCAGTGGGAAGTGTGATGTGTTTTGGGGGTATTTGCTGTGTTTTTATTACACGTTGGTCCTTATTATTTCTTCCACTATCTCTGTGCAGATTGGAGCACAATGCTGCGGGCTAACACGTAAATATTTGGCAGCTGAGCAATGGAGCCTGATGTTTTTGGCAGGGGGGAAATGGACACCGTAGCAGTGCTGGAGTATGTGCTGCGTTTGAGACATCCCTCAGCTTCCTAGAGAGGTCTTTTTCCCTGAGTTTTGAATGCAGTGTTTCAGGTCAGGGCAGGGAAAATATTCCTTCAGTAAATCCTACGTGATGCTGGGGGACTTTGTGATGAGCCTTTCTGGGTCTCTTGTGCCTTCCCCGTGGGTCAGGTGAGGTGGCTGACTAGGGCAGGACCTAGAGTCTTCAAATCCACGGCCACAAAATACCAGACAAACTCGGGACTGTGTGGCTTTCAGAAAGTCCTTGGCCAAACGCCATTGAATCTTGGGGATATTTGTAATTAACACAGCAGCCTTGCTGGAAACTCTGAGTTGTGACTCCCAAAGAGTTTAAAGGGCTTAGGCAAAAAGCATCTTGTTTTTGTCCGTCAGGATGAACTTAGGGGACGTGGCAGGAACCTGGTGTCCCTTGTCCTCCATGCTGCACATCACTGGCTGGACCAGTTGGACGTGTCCATTTTGGTACTGATACTGTGGAAAAAGAGCAGGTGAAACCTGAAGGTGTGACTGGCAGGAGACTTGTTCATAACAAACGCCACATTCTACACCAAAGGCCTTGAATTTAGTTTGCTGAAGTAAATTTACCCGGTGTCTTTGTGGGCTCTGCCAGCAGTGCTGCTAGCACAGCACAAAGCAGTGACATTTAAAAAACAGGCTCCACCCTTGCTGTGGTGGTGGTTGCTTTACCTGCCAAACCCTTGGCGCTGCGTTGATCAGAAGGAGAACATTGATTTCTTTATTTTGTTCTGCAGTCGCATGATACAAGATAAGATACCTGCAGGCACCTGAACTGATGGTGTCAATAACAGGAATTTGCTGTCTTTCCAATTTTTCTTCCACCAGTGGGTGGCCTTTGCTATCTTCCTTGGATGGATGCCCCATTCCTGAACGCTGCCATGTTTTTGTGGGTGGCATCTCAGCAGCTCTTCCTTCAGAATCGAGATCTCTGTGGCTTTTAACCAAAAGATGCGACAAGTGCTGCACTCCTTGGCTTCCCTCCTCATTTTCTTCGTCCCAATCAGCCTGTGGGGTGACTCGCCATTGTTCTTTTTCATTAAATAATCTGCCGAGCCAAAACATTATTGAGCCAGACACACGTGCCAACGAAAACTGAGTCACACACACAGTGCAATGAATCATTTGGGGCTCAGCTGAGACCTTGGCACGCATGTGGCTATCCCACACAGTGACATGTTTTGCTGTTGGTCCTGCTCAGGGCTCCTCTCACTCTGTGTCACATATCTGACAGGGATACGTGTCACACTCGACGTCCAAATAAAAATATTTAGAGGACTCTCACTGCTCTGTACGAGGTAAGCCCAAACTAGCACAGGTTTTGGTGCTGGTTTCAGAGCCTGAGTCTGCTGTGTGTAGTTGGAGTCGTCACAAGTCTACCCTGGAAGCAGAGAGAGGTTAAAATACAAGGATGAGCTGCCTGTGAGGCTTTGGGGGACCAGAAGAGGGATGATGCAGCCAGCAACTCAGGCACTGGACCTGGAGTGCTTGAGGCAACTGGGCTTGAAGGTCCAGGCACTCAGGAAGGGATTTAGGACGCAGAAGGTGCATCCCCACACCACAGCAGAGATATCAACCAAACAAGAACAGAAACTGGGGGACACCTCTATTCACTGAAAAGGAAAACAAAGTTTGTGGGGTGGATGCCTCGGGGCGAGAAAACTCTGCTCTGCTCTGCTGAATTTGCCTTTAAGGATGTTGTCATTATGCAAGTTGCTGACAAGTTATCCCGGACTGTTTAGCTTAGGTTTTGTGTTTGTCTTCTTCGCTCTGCCTGGAAAAAGGAGAGGCCAGACAGGCTGGCTGTACCCTGCAGCACTTTTTATTTCGTGCAAGGCACCTGAGTGAGAGTGGGGTCGTGGGCCCTTAGAGGCACAGAGACACAGCTCATTTCGGGATCTGCTTAATTAGCAGCATGCTTCATTACAGCCCACGAGCCCTCCGTTTCTCTCTCCAGGAGCAGCCCGCTTAGCAGGAGATTGTGCTGCTTCACAAGGCTATTTCTGCACAAAAACAAGCCCACTGTGCAGGAAAATTCACCCCTCAATAGCCACGCGGGAATGTTCGCCTGCATTTGCTTCTGGTTCCAGGTAAAACGGTCAGTTCGGACGTAGGAACCAGTCTGTGAGACACGGCCCCTGTGAAACGTGATGTGAAATGCTGCCCCTTCCCTCCTCCCTCTTTTCCTTGGCTCTGTCCTGGAGATTGCTCAACGCCTGGAGCTGTCTGGAGCACAAACCTCTGCAGGAGCACGCTGCAGGCAGGCGGAGAGGGAAATCATCTGCAGCCCAGCAGCGATAACGACGTGCACGCGTCTGAGACCGTGCGAGGGTCAGCACCACAAATCTGGAGACACCGTCAGACAGACGAGCCTGTAGCAAACAT
>VZTF01002966.1:23567-41690 GCA_013397755.1 Cnemophilus loriae | reverse complement strand
TTGTCACATGCATTGCTGTAATAAACAGGTGGCTCACAGCTGTGCTTTTAACACGCCCTCTAAAATTTATTCTTTGTGTTCTTAACTTTGTTAGCACGAGATTTTAACTTGATTCTCCTAGAGCTGATGAAAGATCAATTATGCTCTATGGTTCTGTGGAAAAAGTATATAACAAAATGCATGCTAATGAGCAAAAAGTGTGATGCAAGCTGTACTTGTACCTTGTTTTATTTTCTTTGAAAATGCTTAATTATAGAGGAGATGATAAATATATTTACATTTAGCTCTTTTAGCACTTTTCAGCGCAAAAGATTCTCATGGATTTTCCTTTAAAAAAAAGTACTGTTGTCCTTCAGAAGACCTTTGAAAAGAAATAAAGAATAACCACTCAGCTCTTCCATTAAACATTCCTTGGTCTGTGCCGATTAGGCTGTGAGGGGAAGACTGTACCAAAAGGATTCATCTGCATTTATTTCCTCAAATTGACCTTCTGGAGGGACTGCATGGGAGAGGAGCGTCCCCATTCCTTGGGACGAGGCAAGGAGAGAAATTGGGGTGATCTGCAGCCCTGCAAAAACTTTGGATCACGTCAGGTTGTGCCACCACACAGGACAGGAGCCCTCAGCTTTTCTAGAGATGGCATGGACTAAAGTGGCTCCCACTGGGCAGGACAAGTGAAGGAGAAATTGGCTGTGAGAGAGCAAAGCTGAGCCCTCAGACGCCAGGAAATTCCAATGCAGAATTCCCAAATTTAAGTTAGACGATCCCCATATGCGTGCATTCATTTTCAATAGCCTTTGTCAGCACGAGGAATGTAAAAACAGATTGGGAAACATATTGCCATCCAGGACAGGCAGAAAGTATTTTGTTATTTCACAATATTTTGATGGATTTCACAGATAGCATCAGGCTGGTGTTACTCTTTGTTTTATGAAACACGTCACTACATATTCTTATAAACCGGTATCTTGCTGGTACAGTTAGATATAAAGGGTATGAAATGATTTCATGTTCTTGGACACAAAACATGAACAAATCTTGTATGAACCAGCAGAAAGATTTGAGTATAAATCAGTTACACAGGCAGAACAAAATGTGTAAGTATTGTATTTGCCTTAGTCTAAGGAAAGGCGTCATAGAGGGTAATTTCATAAAGTAACAAGATTACTCGATATTGCAGTTTGGCTCAAACTATTTCTCTGTGCAGGTAACAGAAAAGCATGTAAAATTTTTTACTAATGGTATAATCCCTTCATTTTTAACCATTATTTTCTGTGTATCTAGGTCACCACAGATGGAATCCAATAATTACTGAATGAAAACACTGAACCTGGATTTGAATTCACTGCATTGATGATTACAGTTTCATTTTTTTACCCTAATGGCTAAATGCCATGGCTTTTACCTTTCTTCTTCAGGTAAAAAACAAGCTTTGCATGTATTTCAGACCAAGATTTTTTTGGTTTAACTGCTGAATTATTTGAAATTGAACCCTTTGTTTTCTTAGTGATCTCTGAGATTGTAATCTATTTGAGGAATTTCTTTCCCTATAGAGAAACCATTCAGAAGGTATCTAAACCTCACTCAACCTCTTATTTTTTTAATAGAGGCTCCCACAACTAACATTATTTTTTGAGCTCTCCTTGTCCTTCCCTGCTCCCGTGGTCCTTGGAATTTTCCCACCTCCCTTACATAAAGTTGAAGGCTCCTCTGTTTCCTACTATCAGGAGACTCCAGCAGCCACTGGGAATGCACGGTGTCCTAACCACCTCTCATTTTCCTTGGCTGTTCCTGAGCTGAGAGAATCAATATTGGGTCTTGCAGAAATAGCTTTTTCTTTTTTCTTTTTTCTTTTTTTTGTTTGGTTTTTTTTTGTTGTTTGTTTTTTTTTTTTTGCCTGCAGCCACTATCTTTGGCAACTGGCAATCCCAGCCTGGTGGCAAAACAGGTCATTTATAACCTTTTCCCTTTGCAGTGAGAGAGCTAACATATGCCATTAAACATGCTTATCCAAAATGCTGTGCCGAAAATAGGGAGCTGGCAGAGTGGCTGGGTTGATTGTGGACACGAAGGTGAGCTTGGGACAGGAATAGTGGAGAACACAGCGGGGACATGTGAGGAAAATGTGCTCTGGCGAGGTAAGGAAATGGAAGCTGAGAGAAGCAGAAATCTGGATTTTCAGCTGCTGTCTTGAGAGACACTTGATGCAGAGTCGTGGGGAATACATATCTATATCTGTATCATTTATATCTATATCTATCTGTATCTCTCTCTGTATATACCTCTCTCTCTCTCTCCACCCCCCTCCATTGCTCGGTAATGTTCTGTCTCCAAGTCAGTTCCAAGACTCCTCAGGGCCAAGATTGATGTCAGTGTCTTTTCTTTGATTGCTCTCCTGCCTTATCCTCACCTTACCTTTCTCCTTCTCCCTCTTTCTTTCTCCTTTTTGTATCAGTGCACGGACACTATCTATCTGTCAGTACTTCTTATTCTTTCTTTTTCACAGAAACTATGCTTCTTGTTCCTTAAGAGGTGCTGTTCAGCTTCTGGTGTGTAAAAGGGTGGTGATCAGTGAGCAGTAGTCACAAGGTTTTTACCCTGCAAGCATTATAAAAAGTGCAGCTATCACATTTTATCTCTTTTTTTCTTGATTCTTTAATTCCTTGGTGATGTTTCTATAGCACAGGGTTAAATCTGTGCAGAAGAGATGAGTTCATACAGGATTCCACCTTGGGTAAATGAAGCAAGAGGAATTGAGCCAGCATTTAATAGGATGAAGAAGTATGATTAAAAAATCAGCCAAACTTTTGTTTCAGATCATTTTGAACCCAATGTAATATTGTTGGCTTGAGGATTTGTTTGGGTTTTTTTGTTGAGTTTTTTTTTTTGGTGGGTTTTTTTTCCTAGAGCATAATTTTTTGTTTTGTGGTGGGGTTTTTTTTGGTTTTTTGGGGGGATTGTTTTTGTTTTTTTTTTGTTTGGTTTGGTTCAGTTTTTTTCTGTTTGGCTGGATTTTTTTCTGGGGAGAGTGGTGCAGACTTAGCACTGGAGCACATCTTCTGAAACCAAGGGTTATGTTTATTTTTTGCTGTGCTGTAGGATGAAACTGCTTCACTGTGGATAAGCAATCTGTGCATAAATAAAGAAAAGGCCATGCTCCATGGTCTAAGTGGGCTGCAAGCCAAACATGTGCAAAGTTGTGTAGGAATTAGCCACAAGTAGGATGCTGTAGAGGATTGGACATTCACAGCAATGCTTTCTAAATCTTTTCCAGCCACTAGATAAACCCTGAAATGATGGCAAGCTGAGATCGGGTCATTTAATTTAATTTCATACCTTAAAAAAATCATCTAATGGCCAAAAAAACCTTTCAGTTGCTAAAGGAAGGTTTACAGCAGTCCAGCCTCAGAGCAAAAGTGATCGGAGGCTTGGCAGCATACTAAGATTAGAAATCTAAATTATTAAGGAATAAAGCTAGAAATAGGTTTGCTGATTAGGAACTATTAGTCATATTAGAGCTGGTACATGAGCAGGAGCTGCTTGACACTGCAGAATAGGTGAAGTGATGATCAGAATTTTATTTTGGCGACATATTTAAGCATTATGAACAGGATTATAATTCAATTCAACAGGAAGCCTCAATTAATGAGCCACAGGTTCCTTCATCGCTTTGAACGAATTAAACTGGTTACACACCAGCATTAAAAGGGTATGTATAAATTTTAATGGGGTGAAGAAGGGGGATATTAGAAACTCCTGCCAGTATAAGACTTGAGCTGTAAAAAGTACCTATGTGAGCATGTGACACAGACGATTTTACTCTGCGCGTGTGCCCTTGGAAATTCCCCAGCGGTTTTAATTCTTTGATTATTTCATTCCTAGCATTTTCCAGGCCTGACACGAGCACTGACAAACCAAACACCCCTTTCCTGCCCTTGGAGCTCCTTGCCTAAGCACAGCCATTTACGAGGGGAGGGGCGAAGGAAACGCTCTCACCGTTGAAGTTGGACGTGAAGCAGAAGACGTCGTAGCGGCCCTTGTCCTTGTCCCAGAACCCGTAATTCCTGACGCCGGGCACGGTGTTCCTGCCGCCGCAGGGCTCCCTGGGCTTGGTGATGGGGTACTGCACGGAGCCGTCGCTGAGCCAGCCGGCGTTGCACCAGTCCAGCCCCGACCTCCAGGCGTCGTAGAGCTGGTCGAAGGAGGCCATCACCGCGTCCTGCTCCGCGCACGCCCGCTGCGCCGCGTGGAAGTTCAGGTTGTACCGCCCCAGCCGTGGGGAGTAGGGGAACACCACACCTGGAGTGGGGAGACAGGAGAGTGACGGGGCGCCGAAGGAGCAGAGAGAAGGGAAACGGCTTTGACAGCCACCAGAAGGAGGAATAAAGGGGAGGTAAAGGCTCCCGTGACGCGTGGTAGAGTGTTGGTTTGTTTCTGGGGAAAAAACACCCGGTCCAGCACCACACCAGCACCGGTTTTGGGAAGAGGATGGGGCTGCTGCCTTACTTAGCTGGCCCATCTCCCCATGGCCTCATCCCCTTCCCAGTGGGAATCTTGCCAGGTCTGCACGCTGCTCCCACCTGCACCTTTGCTGTCACCACGGTGCTCTCACAATTCTGCAACCACGCGTTTTTCATAGAAAACTCCCATTTATCCATTGTAGGATCAATTTCGCATTTTAAAAAGAGTCAGTTAAACCCTAGCATAGCTCTACTTTTTGAATTTGTTTCTTTGTTTGGGGTTATTTCCGTTTGTTTATTTTAATTTTGTTTATTTGGGTGATTGTTTGTTCGTTTGGGGGATTTTTTTGGTGTTTTTGTTTGTTGGTTGGTTTGGTTTGGTGGGGTTTTTTGTGTGGAATGGGAGTAGGGGACTTCCTGGCAGTTATTTAGAAAGAAGAAACTGTTGAATGAATCACTGGATCTCTATGAATTATTTCTTTTTGCTCGTAGACATTAAGATGAAATGTTTCAATCGGCATAAAAGAGCATTGTGTTCTTTGCATGAACCTTTGCCAGGATTTCCTGAGAGGTTCAAGGCTTTTTCTTTGCTTCTTCGGGTCTTTTTGTGGGTTTTTTTGGTTTTTTTGTAATTCAGATTATCCCGAGAGCGGGAATGTCTGCCTTAACAACAGCATTTCAAGGCTAATCTGGTAGGAGGCACAATTTTGGCATTCTGAGGTCTTCAAGTAGGAACACTGAGTGGAGATGGAATCAGTGAAGGTGCGTGGGATGCTTTTCTGCTGCTCTCCACCTGGTTTTGGGCCGTTTGCCACCACTCAGGGAGGGAGAGCTCCTCCCAGAGGACAGGTATCCCCCCTGAGCAGATGGTGGCACAGCCCTGGTAGGAAACCATGTGTGACACCACCTTCCCTCTCCGCCCCTACAGCACTGATGGCTGACCCTGGGCGAGGGACACTGTGCGAGCAGCGTGGCCCTGCCAAATGCTCCCTGCCCCTCCAGGCACAGCCTGTCCCCAAGCCCTGTCTGGTGCTCATCGCTGCAGACAGCTACAGCAGAGAGACCTCACGGCAGAGGACGTCCAAGTGGGGCTGGGAAACGTGGGGACGCTTCCAGAGTGGTTTCAAAAGCGACATCTAATTGCAGTCACTGCCCTTACCCGACAGATTTCTTTTTTTTCCTGCTTGTTTTATGAAAAAGATCAGAAGTTAAATGTTGTTTCTTGGAGCATGAAAGACGTTTCAGAGAACAATGAAGAACCACCTCCCCATGTGGCTTTGATAAAAGAGAGACTTGAAACAAAAGTTTGGATCAGACCACCCTAATCTTTGGCAGGGCTTGGAAACTTAACCCAGACCTAAATTTTACAGCTGGCTTTAGCCCAGTCTCATAATAAGCTGAAATACAATGGTATTAGAGAAGATCCAGCTCAGAATGTTTATCCTCAGACATCTCTGTACAACTAAGTGCTGCAGGGCGCAGGGGGACCGAAGACAAGATAACACATGAGGTGAGCCAAAAACTTTGCACTGGTATAAATATCCATCTTTCTTTCTACTTTTTTCCTGCTGTTGGATCCTCTTGCCTGTAACAATGTCATTGTCCTCAGGGCAATGCAGCGTGGGATAGAGAAATTACCCAGTGGTCAAGCAAGGCAGTCACCATGTGACGAAGCCACTCTTCTTTCAGAACGTTCTAACCCATTTCTGTGTCTATTCCACCAGTTTCCTAAAGTCCCCTTGCTTCCTCTTCTCTCCCTCAGCCTTCTGTCGTCCAAGCGTTATTTTCGTTAAACGAAATCTTTGCTATTACTAAATCTCAGTGATTTGGTCCAAGAAAATAAAGCATGCAAATGTAAACTTGGCAGGCTAATAATAAACAATATTTTGCTTTCCTTCATCCATTAACTAGAGAGTCTGCTTCAGTTCTTTCCTTTTGTAAATCCTTTGTTAAAGCTTTTTTTTGTTATGTGATGTTCTGAACTGCAGAGTATGAGTGTAATGCAACACAGTGTGTGTAAAATTTAACTGCATAAACAAGACACTGAAGACGTTTCCTATTTTTCTGGATCTCTGCTTTTCCTTCATCGTATCTTTGTTTAAAAAAAAGTCCATTCTTCCTCAGTGCTAATGGATAGATATGTTGCTGGGTATAATAAAAAATTAACAATTATAATAGCAGTCCCAGCTTTATTACTTTATTCAATATCTAACACTTATTATTTTTTCAGAGCTACATTTCCCCAGACAACAGACTCCTTTTCCAGTACATGTGTCTGATTTGCATATACTTTGAAAAAACACCCTACAATTGGGAAAGATCAAGATATAAACTTACATACTTCTAAAAACTGAGCAACAACTAATTGATAACTCTTCTAACAGATTTGACTCCTGAAGGTTTCCAAAATCACTTTTTAAAAGGGGATAACTGTGTATGTAAATGTGTTACAAATCTGAGTTTGACAGTTCGAGACATAATGTTTTTATAACACAAATATGCACTAAACTGTAATATTAGCTTTGGGCTATGTTCGAGCAGACTGCATAGAAGCTGATTTTTTGTTGGAGTTCATCCGCAGTACAAGCCTGCAACTTATTAGCATTAATTTCACCCTGCAGCTGGGGGTGGCCAGGGGTGGTTTTGCTGAGGAAAATGGGCTGGCTACGTTTTGTGCAGCTTTGCATAGCCTTGCAATTTCGTTAATTTTTTTCTTTTTTTTCCATTTCCCTATCGAACCTGTCTGAAATTCATAGTGAGAGTTGGATATTCATCTCCCCTTTCTTGCACTTTAGCAGTGCTGAGCCTTAGTTAATTGCAGGGCGTCTTCCTCAGCCCTGGATCTCACCAAGCTGTCAAAGTATAATCCATCCCATCTGGTCCTGGATGGACAAAAGCTGTCCTGAGGCTCGTTGCTGTTCCCAAAGCACAGACTGAGCCTCGACTTCTGACTCCAGCCCCCGTGTTCTGCAGCTAGACAAAACACCCAATCCCAAACCTTAACAAATTCTGCTTAAAAAGCAGAGTGGCACAAAAACTTCCAGCCTCAGAAGGTTAAAATCTGGTTACTTTGTGGGAAGACAGAACTGAGGAGCCTTGGCTTGACCTTGATGATCCCATTCCCCACCCGTGTGGAGCCTGAGTGGGGATATCAGTTTCCAGTATAAGGAATCATGGTGTGTCTGCTCTCCCAAACCCATGGTTCTCTGGAATAGGTTCTTCCCGCAGGGAAGGACCTCCTCGCCCCCAAAAGAGACAGGGAGAACCTGAGACACATCAGCTCAGCAGAGAATGAGTCTGTTGGTGAGAGGGGAGGGGATGTATGCACCTGTGACCAAGCAACTGCAGTCTGGAGAATGAGTCCTGTAATGGAAATTGGGATTTCTACCAAATCAGAACATGAGAACTGGAGGTATTACATATCCTCCCCACAGGAACACCTGTATTTCTATGGATTTCTAATTCAAGTGAGCAAATTTACAACTCTGCTCCACTCGCTGTGTTTTTTTGGGAGTGTATTTGTCTTCTTTGTATTTCAGAGTTTTATGTACAGGTAACCCCTAAAATTCAGTGCAATTACTCAGTCACTTCACACAACCTGTCAGTGCAAGGAGCTGTAGAATTTACCCAAGACAACAAGGTGAGGAAATAACCTCAGAAGGCTCAACTCCTGTAGCAATTTATGGGTGTTAATTAAGCCAGCACCACACACAATTAGCAGTAACGACACATGGAAATAAAATAACACAAATTTCTGTTGATCCATGGAGGGGGGGAAAGGTCTTTTCACAGCCAGAGTAAAGAAATAGGCTTTCTTGAGTTTTAGCCAAAACTGAAAAGTAAGTTTTCTTGCAGCCAGTGTAAACATGGGGCAGCAGTAGGGTTTGCTATTTACTGCACTGTAGGGTACAGTTTTATGCTGGCAGGTTCATACACTGGATGGCAAAATTTTCCATGCTGGATTCCTAAAATTCCATAAAAACTGAAATGAAGTCCCTCATTTTCGCAGTCTCCATCTCCATTTTCCTGCCTGTCAGAACTGTCAGATGCCTGATCATCCAGCCGCTGGCTGCCAGCAGGTATCAATCCCCCTAAAAATGAAACTGAGCCTTGAAACAGTGTCCCTCCAGCATCCCACAACCACGTTGTCAGTGGGGTTGCTTACTTCTAACCAATAAAAACATACAAACTAGACTGATCTGGGCTAGGGCAGCTTTTTCCCTTGTGTTTCTACAGCCTTTCTCAAAAATTTGGAGACTGTTGCCTTTCTTTGCACTTCTTAGCCTAACTACTCCTAAATTTTTTAGCACTTTCCTTTTGGGTCGTCAGTTTCGGATAATTGTTTTAACTTTTTATTTCACCTGCATTTTTCAAGGACCATTTCTCGGAGCACGTGCAAACACAGCTCTGTCTGCAAAGCCCTGTCACAGAAGGAATTATGTTGGTCTGCCATGACTTACTCTTGACAACCCCCTCTTGGGTTTTACAAGACTTTTTGTTCTGTTCTAGGGACCCACACAAACTGTGTCCTATAAAATCAGTTTTTCATCAGAGAGTAGAACAGATTATCACACGGAGGATATTTGAAATAGCTTTTTTTTTTTTTTTTTGGTGTGTGTATGAATGCAACAGCAATGCACAGAGGAAACAAATATGGCATTATTAGGCTAAATCTGATTTCTCCTGCTCTTGAGAGCATGGAGTTGATTTCCTGTTGGTTTCAGCTATGAATTCCCCATTGCTTACATCCAGCTGAAGACCAAATGAACAGAGTAAAAAATGATTGTTTTGACAGTGTGGAAAAACTTGTATATATGAAGCTTATGGATTTGTTTGAGCTATTTTGAACTAAAGAGTCTGGTTTTGAAAGGGATGCCTGTTTTTTTCTTTCTGTCTTGGACCTGAAGGCTGACATACCTCAAAGCAAGAACACAAATGCTGGTGGTTTTTGGTTCGTGGGGAGCCACACAAAGAGTTAGCTTCTATCTAGAAGCTGCTTTCTACAGAGATTTTTAATGATTTTATCCAGATCTTCAAATTCCCAGTAGTGTTGGATGTAAAAAGTAATTATTTTATAGCCTGTATTGCAAACTTGGCGCGTTCAGCTCTCACCTCCCCTTGAAGAGAGACACTATTAAAAAAAAATACTAATAGAGTAAAAACCTGCCTTTGGCTGGTTTTTTTGCCCCACTTTCTCTGCCACCTCTCCCATGGCTGTCCTGAAGGAAGGGCACACAAAACCTGAGCCTGAGCAGTACCTGAGGGCTGGAGCCTTCACGTGCCTGGGAGGCCAAACTCTCACACCTGGCGCAGTGAGATTCATGTTGGCACCAGGTATTCATGAGGAAATAAACTAGTAAAGCACAAACATAAAGAAAATTTAGTGTACAACTATGAAAAGGTGCCATAAAGAAAATTTAATGTAAGCTGAGAATTCTTTCTCTGCTTATGGCTCGGACAACAATATCTGCCTGCTGTTGGAGACCTTTTAATACGTCAGGCTTTTGACTTTCAGAACACTGAGCAAAGAGTGTAAAACTCATCATCCATATTTTACATGCAGGAGCAGAGTAAGGCCAGTTCAGAGTGAAAATGGCTTTGGTGATGAGGTTGATTGTCCATAAAGAATGTCCTGCTTTCCTCAGTGACTGACCCTTCTTGCAGCTGCTGTGCCCAGCCCAGCCCTCACGAGCCCTTAGACCAGTCCTGGTGTACGAGCAGGATGAAAATCATGATGTGACTGAAGAGATCCTACAGGTTGTGGAAAACTGCAGCAGATTCCAGTTCTGAGCTTTAGCTGGTGCTCAGCACAATCTCTCTAGTCTTGGGCAAAAAATGTGGTTCTGAAGTAAATAAAATGTTGTAGTTCTGAATTATATAAAATGAAGACAACATATCACAAAAATGTAAGGTATGTAACAAATTAAGACTGAATTTCAGTGGGTTTTTTTTTTTTGTTTTCAAAGCTAAAAGCACCCAGATATTATGGATGGTTTGTTTCATGGCAATCCCAGGAGGCCTTTAAGTCTAGTCAGAATAAAATGCTATCACAGTGGGAGAAGAAAAAAGGTCCACTGAGGTGGAGGTCAGCAATTTTGATATTGATTCACAGACATGGGTTTTGTACGGGGGGAGCCATCAGCTGCTTTGCACTGCTCGTGGCTATTCCTGGGTGTGAACAGCTTTGTCCTGCTGCCAATTAACACCCCTAAGGCCACCACCTCAGGACATCAGGCTACTGATGCAAACCATTCTCACTGCGAGATTAACCTGATTATTTACACCAGACGTAGAATGTTAGAATGGGCTGACGTATTTTAATTTTTGTCCAAATATTGTGGGGTTTTTTTTGGTTCCCCCGATCTGTTCTGCTTTGCTCAAATACATTAAATGGCAGTTAATGCCAGAACTACATAAAGGTGCAGGGGAATTGAAAAAAAAAAAGCACAGGGCCAGGCAAACAGAGGAATATATTCTATCAGCTATATATATCAATTGTAATATTAGTATATTTTAATACTTATCCTTTTATTAAGGAACTTCAGCATACCACAGACCCAGAATCACTGGATTTAGTTGACATAAGCAGGGCTGACACTGACACTCTCACCACTCTTATCTCCCTTGGAAGGTTACATTTTACCATGAGGTTTTGCAAAGGAAATGTTCCTCCCAGTTTAAGAAACACCTCTCCACGATGTCAGAAATGAACAGCCTTACACCTGCCCCATGTGTGACAAAAATCACTGAAAAGACATTGTTCCTTGTGTTAGCCAGACACTGGTTAAAACATATAAACTTGCCTTTGAGCACAGATTGAAATGTACTTGGCTGAAGAAATATGATTCCTCCTCTACTTATGAATTTCCTTATTTTGGAGGAGAGACCCTGACCTTGTATCCAAAGCTAGTGCTATATTACAAAACAATAACAGTAAAAAAAGGTAGAAAATCTCCCTTTTTCTCTTAGTTGTGTTACTGCATGAAGTAAAGACAAGATTTCTCATTGCTTCCTCACCATAGCATCAATCAAATAATGCCTTTCAGGTGTGGATTTGTGCACGTGCACAAGCTTCAGGCAAACCTGCTCTGCCTCCACACCCATCATCATCATCATCTCCCCAGGCACAGCAGGAAGCATTCATAGCAGAACCCCCTTGCTTTGAACAGCAGAAAAAATAATGAACTTTTGCTGCAGAGGAAGCAGAAGGCTGGGCAGGTGAGTAGAGCCTGGTTTCACTCAGGTAAGGCTGAGCCTGCCAAGAGGAACTGTTCTCCTTTAGCTGCTGAGCAGCCCCTGCAGAGCCTGCCCCAGTGGAGGGAAGAACACACCAGCTCTTTTGGCCAGCAGAGAAGAATAAGGAGTTTTCTCCTCCAAACAGCCCATTTCTGTCTTCACTCGTAACTGCTTCAGAGAACTTAAACTAAACACGTAAATGTCCAGTTTTCTTTATCTCACAGGTTTGAAAAGAACAGGGTACATTCTCAAAGATGAACAATGTGGGGTGGAACAACCTAGATGCATGCCCTGCTGGCATGGAAACTGGGCAGGGTCTTTCTGCACTCCAAAATGGGAAGTTTCTGTGTCCTCCAGCCGGGAGAGGAAGAATACATGTAAAGAAGTAAAGTAAGCCCGTGATGTCTGTTTGGTTTCCAGAACCACTCAGACAGTCTTATTGTGCAGGGTAACTGTATATGAACATCATCATGTGCAGGGCCTGTCAGTGAAAGGGTCATACAGTTCATCTGTTCATAGGTGTGACAGTAAGATATTTCCCTTCCCTTCCCCACTTATCCTTTTCCTTTCCCCCTTTTCCTTTTCCATTCCTTTTCGCTTTCCCTTTTCTTTTTGCCTTTTCCCTTTTCCTCTTTTCCCCTTTTCCTTTCCTCCTGTTCCTTTCCCCCTTTTCCCCCTTTCTCCCCCCTTTTTCCCCTTTTTTTCTCCCCTTTTTCCCCCTTTTTTCCCTTTCCTCCTTTCCTCTTTCTCCTTTTTTCCCCCTTCCCCCTTTTCCCCTTTTCCTCTTTTTCTTCTCTTCCACTCTCTCTCTCAGGATCCCTCTGGCATACACTTGCTGCAATGTGTAAGAGTATGATATGTTTTCATGAAACTTTTAGTTTACCTCTGCGCTCAGTGCAGTGCTTTGGGAAAAAAATAAAAAGTCCAAACACTCTTTTAAATGCATTGAAACTCACAAAATGTATCTGAATTGCATAAGAAGTAAGGAAAGCTGAAATTCTGTTCTCTTTGAACCTGTTTCAGTATTTTTTCACTCTACTGTTTTCAAGAATAATGCTGAAGAAAATGACTAAATACTACACGTAGGAATTGTCCTGGCAGGCAATACAAAGATCTAATTTATCTAATTACAAGGCTGGAAAAACCCAAACCCACTGTCTCTGGATAACTACTGTAACATTTTCATCTTTAAAAGAAGATTTTTGTTTGCTTGACAATCTAAAAATATCCTGAAGAGTTTAGTAAAATTACTATTAGGGGGGAATTTAATATAATTTCACCTAGGTAAAAAGATGCAGCAGCTTCTGCAAAATGACAGGAGCAAATCAAAAACATGTGGAGCTCTTGCTGCTGTGTTTGCTCATCCTTTCTTGGCTCCTCTCACACCAGGTCTGGCTGGAAGCTGAATATGCCGTAGGCTAGCCTAAGTTATAGCAGCCATAATATTCTTCTAATTTATGACTGTTGCCATGGGCTGTCAGGCCAAGGTTCCCCAGAGCACAATGAATTCTGCTTCCTCAGCTTGCTGTTATCACTGATGACACAACATCAGTGATAAGGCAATACCTGATAACACAATAGCGGTGATAATTCGCCATCACTGATAACACAATATCAGCAGTACTGGGAGGGAAAAAACCCCAGATATTCCACAACACCACGTAAATCCGACTCCAAGTGTAACCCAGGTGTCACCCACCTTCCAGATTGAGAGTCACCACGGCCGTGTCATCCTCCAGCCCCTCGATCACCTCGCACTTGTACCTGCCGTAGTCCTCCAGCAGGATGTTGGTGATGACGAGCGAGGCGTCGTTCTCGCTGCTCTCCCGCAGGGACACCCTGCCCTGGTAGCTCCCGTAGCTCTTCCTGTGGTGCCCCATGGCCACGAACACGTCCACTTCCTTGAGGTAATCGTAGGTGAGTTTGGTCCACTTGACGCGGATTTTGTGGGTTCCTGAGCCGGCCGCGGACGTGTGCTCGTGGTAGAACTTGCATGGCAGTGTCACGTTGCCGCCGCGGTGAGAGAAGATTTTGGCTTGCTCTGCTACCACGAGGAGACGGGGCCCGTTTTCTGTAGGATTCAAGGAGAAAAGCTTAAAAAAAAAAAAATAAAAAAACAAAACAGCCCACCCAAGAATTAGTTTTTGCAGTCTTCCTTTGACAAAACGGATGTGGTCAGTGCCGTAGCAACCAGCTACATCTGCGGGATCACTGCCCTGCAGTCATTTCGGACCTGTGCAGTAATATGGTTTATAAGCCAGTTATAAACAATTATTTGCTCAGCTGAAAGTACCTCAGTGCCCCTCACACAGGCAGAGACCATCCTATATTCATGAAGAGGGAGTTGTGTAAATAGATTTACAGGGTTGTGTAGCTGATGAATGAATGTCACCACCCATGAAAGGCCCCAAAACACGTCCCATGTTTTCCTGTGGGTTGTTCAACAGTTGTCTATCAATGCTTTATTTTTTATTTTCGTAATTCAATTTTTCTGGAGGGGTCCAGCTTATTCAGGCAGCAGCACGCAAAGCTCCTCACAGTCTGGGATGCAGAGAATCCCGCTCACAAAGAAGAAAAAACATTAATGTACCAAACAGCATTATTTATACTGACATGAAAAGTGTCAGCAAAATTCTAAAATAGATATTTTAGGCATTTGCTGTTTGTATTTTATTCTAACTTTCAAGTATAAGTTCCTCTTCTGACCAGAGCAAGGAGGTCAAGTTGATCTTCAAACGTAAAATCTGATCCTCTGCTGCCCACTCTTTTCATCATCCAAATGTGGTTTTTCCTCACCTTTTTTTTTTTTTTCTGATCTCCTTAAAACTTGTCTCTGTTTTATCTTTCATATTTTTATCTTTCATATTTCAATCTCACTTTTCATGAAAACCTGCATGTGACTATCTCCTCTCCTCCTCACCCCAGATTTCCTGCTTTCCTTCCCTCTCAGAGGTCACCACAGCAGATGTTGCTCTGTGAAATCATTTTGCTTAGGACAGTGGGCTGGAGCAGGTGCTCGCTTCCAGCCCTGAGTCTCTGGGGCTTTTACAGGCTGTGCTGCCTCGGGAAAACCCTGGGAAATGCAGATTTCCTGTGGTAGTCAGCAGATGTACCCAAAAGCGAGAATTTCCCCTCCTTTCAGTATCTCTTGCTGGGCACCTCATGCGAAGTTTGCAAAACTGATCGAGCCAGCTCAGCGCTCCTGTTGGGTTTGCTGTCCCTGACCTCTGAGACAGCCACCAAAACCCCCAGTAAATCACCAGCTCGCTGGGAAAGCACCACCACCCTCACTCTGCACCCACAGGCTGTGGAGAAAGGCTTTGCAATCCCCTGTGCGTGTTCAGCAGGTCGATGCAGCTGCCTAGAAATGTGATTGCCCACCCTGAGGCTCGGTCTGGCTCTTTCCAATTCCAGCAAAAGCTGTGGGTAAGCTCCCAAAAAGAAAAAAGCTGCTGAGATGGATGGCCCCGTGAAGGCTAGCAGCAATTTTCTGCTGGGGATGAATCTGGGTTGGTTCAGACAAAACTGACGCAAAAATGTCATCAGCCAGGGAGGTGTGGATGGCTGAAGGAGGGGAGGACTGGGATGGATGTGAGGTGACAAGGTTTAGGCGATGAGCTCTCCACGGAGTGTCTATCCCACCCCTCCAGCTGTCTGTGCACAGCACCGCAGGAATCTGTGGTGCACCCACAGCATGAGGGGTGTGCAGGGAGACTTCTGCATCAAAAGTGTCTCCAGACAGTCCCAGGCTTCTGAGTCCTGTTGACAGGTCTGTGGTTAAATGAAATATCTGCCCAAGCTGCAGCCTCCTCAGCTGGATTTCCCTCTCTGCCCACTGCTGCACTAAGCTGCAGCCCGGGGAATGCAGCATTTTGTGGTTATGCAAACACGTCTGGGGGTGGTGATTGCAAAGCCAAGCTTGCTGAGTGCAGATGAGCGTCTGCTTGAGGAAAGCAGGGATCCCAAAGACACAGTTCTTTGTCAGGAGGTGCTGTGCCCAGAGCATTGCTGTTCCCCGCACAGCTCAGGGCTCCAGCTTCCTCAAGAATGAACAAATTTTGAGTGCTGCAAGGTGTTTTGACAGGGTGAGAGAGCTTCCTGCCCGGTGAGAAACCAAAGCTGTGGAGCAGGTCACCTGCAGCCCCCTCTGACTGGTGTTCTCTTTCACTGCCCTCCTTTCCAGAGGCTCAGGGATGCTCCAAAAATCCATCCTCCCCCTTTCCAAGGAGAGCATCCAAGGAGAGAGGTGATCTGAGGCGAGGCACCATGGAAAGCATTACCAGCAGTTTCCACAGGAGGAGGAGGAGGAGAAGAAGGAAGAAAGTGAAGACAGCCAGCACAGTTTGTCTGCAAACTTTCCTGTTTCCTTCAGGGACAAAGATGTTCCACAGTCCTCTCTCCACCTTGGGAAGGAGGAATGTTATGCTTTGGGGTGGTTATTACCAAGAAATCTGACTCAGAGCTCAGCTATGTTGGGTCTTTAATGCTGAAATAGTCAAGTTAGTAAACATTAGCAGAAAGGACTGGGGGAGGAGGGAGAGTCTGAGTCAGGCTGTTAATGCTCACTCTTTCTAACAACTGAGCCCGTGCCAGCAAGGCCTGGAGGCTTGCCCAGAGCACTGTCACCCCTGACTCCAGCGTCAGCATCCTAATTTGGGGATGTTCCTCCCTGCTGGCTGCCTCCCACCTCCCCTGGCCCTCTGCAGCAGCCGTGTCCTGAGTCTCAGCAGTTGTAAAGAGCAGAGGGGATGGTAACCCGGGTAAAGGGAAGGAAAACACAGCTTTTCTCATCCTGGAGTGCCTCCTTTGTCCCTGGAGGTTCCAAGGGAGATGTGACACTTGAAAGTGCCTCCAGCCTCAAGTTTTCTAAAAGCCAGTTCCTTCTTACAGAAAAGGGGGTGATGGGCCCTTCTCATTGGAAAAGACAGCGAGGCAGAAAATCACATTGCTGCTGCTGCTGCTGCTGCTTCTCCCGGATCTGGGAGAAGAGGAAGGACTTCTGGCTTTCGAGGAAAAGCAGATGTCAGACTCGGGAATGCTGCACAGTTTGGGTTATGGAAGACATGAAGGCAGCAGGGACTCAGGATTAAAAATGAGATGACAGGGGTTTGGCAAGAAGCCTAGAGGTCTTTATTATCCAATAGCCAGTGAGAGCCAGGGCCAAATCTACCTAAACTGCACATTGCTGGGAGTGTGGCAAAATGAATGGTCTTGGTCGTCCTGGAGCTGATGAATTAAAAAAAAACCCAAATCCACAAGAATCCAAACACAGAGCAAACCAGAATCCCTTCACTTACAATATGTAATTGTCTCTGGTTTTACTGCTGTGAAACTCTGATGAAATGAGCAATGAATTCTGCTTCCTGGGTTGTCTTAGTGAAACAAGGACTGATCTGTTGTGAAACAGTGATCTGGCCATGGGAGATGGAGGAAACACTGATTTGTAGGGTGCTCGGAGGAGCTCCCTGGCTGCTCCCCTCATGGGCATTCTGACAAGGGTAATCCTTCTGAATAAAATTATTCTTGTCTCCAAATGGCAGGGGTGTCTGAAAGCTGACTGCAAGAAGGAAAAGAATGGGGCACCCAAGCGTGGTCACAGAGCCCAGGGTGTCACTTGAGGAGGGTGACACTTCTTCTCCCCAGAACTGCTCCCTTCAGAACAGAATTTGTGAGGGGAACGGCCAAACAACTGTAAACTCTGAAACTCCTGGATTAAAGAGGGTTTAACCCTCATTAAGGAGTTGTCCTTACAAACAGGACAGTTTGGATCCTTGCTGGGGACGTGGCAGGTCACAGCTGGGCCTCAGATGGTGGATGGACAGTGCTGGGCAACTTCCAGCTGCTCCTGTTGGGGACAGAGGTGGCAACACACTGGTGACAGGCTCTGGTCTCAGCTCCAAGGGCAGAACTGGGATGAGGAACATTTCCCAGGTGGGGCTTTTCACCCTTCCAGGCACATTTTGCATGGTCAGACAGGCAGCAGCTCAGCTGTTAGCACAGAACCTGGCCCCACTGGTGACTAACTTGCTGTATTTTTTCCACTCCTGCTTCCCCAGCTATTGATTCTGACAGATCGTGGCCTTTTGTTAATCCTCTTGGTGCAGTTAGAAGGATGACAAAGGCAGCAGAGTGCAGGAACAGCCAAGCTAGCTGAAACAGAGCTTGTCCAGGATGTGAAAGTTGTCCAGCTGTGCAGGATAACACACGACTCTGGGAGCTGCTTTCCCCAAGCCGTCTGACAGAAATGAAAACTCTCTTAAAAAGTTGCTCTTTGGGCTGGCTTTGCTGCATCTCAGCAGTGCCAAATCTGGTATAAACTGCAGGGGAAAGGATGTTTTGCTACCTCAAATAATAAGGCACAGGCAGCAGCAGGCTGGGCACCTGTTCTGCCGCCCTCCTCCTCCTCCTCCTCCTCCTCCTCCTCATC
>VZTF01002966.1:2162-19174 GCA_013397755.1 Cnemophilus loriae | reverse complement strand
GGCTGAAAACACTGTGAAAAGTAAGGAGGTAAAACTGTCTCGCAGATGAGAAATTTTGCTCAAGTCCAAATTGTTGTATTCACCAACAAGGAGAGAACCAGGAGCTGGAACTGACACTGTCAGCAGGAACAGAGCTGTTGGTGAAACCAGCAAATCATTTCTAGAGAAAACCAGAAATATTTAAGAGAGAACATAGACATAGAACTGTGTCTACTGCGGTGTTAGAGGCTGGCAAAGTGTGGAGTAAAAATAGAGAAAACTCTCTTTTCCAGAGAGTGGACATTTGAAAGGCAGAGCTGTGTGTACACAAAAGCAAAGTATAATTGCAGAACAGTAAAATTAATGAAACGCTGTTTGTTCTGGTTGACAAATATCGAGTTTGAAAGAGGTGCCAGGAGATTTTACGGTGATGGAGGGGCAGAAAATTGGGGTACCCAGACCCACTGGCACTGGGTGTGGCAAACCTGATGGTCGAGGTGTGACCTCACCTGTCACTTTGGGACAGTACCAGGTGTTTCTGGACAGCAGCAAAATAACAGATATATGTGAAGAAAGTAATTCATCATTAACCAGCTAATTGGTCTGACCTCAGCAGCAAACAGGACTTGAGAATAAATTTTGAAGGAAAATTGTTGAACAACAGGAATAGAGTCAGTACTAGAAGGAGGGATAAGATGAAGCAGATATTTACCAAAGAAAGTCAGAGTAATCTGATATCAGGCATACAACAAAAAAAACCAAAAACGCACAAGGCTGAGGAATGTGATGTATCATTTGCTTGGAGCTTAGGGAATTGAGTGATATGGAAAAAATACATGAAAAAGACCACTGAACTGACTTCAGTATAACTTCTCTAACATTTCCACTAATTTTACCTTATTGTTACTTTTGCATTAATAAAACTTTCACATGGCTTATTAAGGAAGGAGAGTTAGAATATTCGAAGAAAGAAAGGTGGAAAAAGTAGGATAACATTTAATGCTGAATTCACAACCCTTTCAGTTTTTAAGGTCCAGTATGAAGAATTACTGATATAAAGCTTGTACTTGTTAATTTCAAGTGGCAGTGAGGGAGACTGACTGCTAAATACTGTCTATCACCACAGACTGTTGATCAGCAGCACTGCAGCACAGCTGGGAACAGCAAATTTGATCCAAGGTCTGAAGAGCGAATCACTGTTAACTGGAAAACAGAAATACTGAGGCCAAATGAGGATTTTATCTGGGATAAAGTCCTGGCTGGGTGCACTCAAGGAGCAAGAATTCAGCTGAGAACCAGCATAAAGATGAATTCCTGACATTATCAGGTTACAGCATCCAATTAGTACAGTAATCAGGAGGTTATACACTTCGAGAAGAATTTGAAAAAGTACACTCAAATGATAGCTCTGGGGACATGGTGTTATCTTATCAATGTCTTAAAGTTAGCCTCAAAGAACAAAAAATGTTATTGGAAGCCAAAGAACAACAGCAGGAGAAGAATGAGACCATGAAATAAACACGGAGAGTTAGGAGGGTGTTCTCCATATCACAAAAGCAGGGTGCAGAGCTCTTTTTGCACCTTTTTAAAAAATTAAAGTCGGCCTACAGGGGATTTACGTGATGTAAAGAATGGGGAATATAACACAGTTTCCTTCTCTGCCTCAGGAAATCCCTTTCACCTCTGTGTAAGCACTTAAATACACAACACTCACACACCTTTTGTATGTCCAAGGCATCCCCAGGCATGCAACCCAGAAGGAGTTTAGCTACACATCTCTTGGATTTCAGCTGTGGAGAGGGATGCTGGATTTGTTAATGTGATAAAAAACCACCTTTTGTACAAAGCTACAACACAGGAGTTCCACAGTGTTCCCTGATCTCCATCCCATCTCCGGGTGCAGATTTTTTAAATCTGTTTATGCAGTGTTGGGCAGAGAGGGATCCCAGCCCTGGTGGGATTCCACAATGCACAGAGGAATGGCAAAAATCAGAAGCAGAAATGCCGAGTCCTGAGCAGTTTCAGCCTCTTTGATTTGTGGTCTGCCTGTCCATTTCAGAGCCTGACCCAGCTGGTGTACAGAGGTCGTGGTAGAGCTCAAATTTAAATCTTTATCCAGCTTTCCTTGAAGGAATAAGATCTGGAGGTACAGGTGCGTTTTCATGGGGAGGCAGAATGGTTCACCTTGAAACTTCTATCACCTTTGAACTATTTGGGTTGCTAAAAATTGACATGTATGACTCGTGAATTGCTCGACAGTGACAATGTTGACTATTCCACTAATTTAGTTTTCCGAAAAGGTACAGCTCAGAGATAAAAACCTGCATTATACAAGGAAAGGCCAAATATATGTTTGTTAGACATCAATGTCTGATTTGAAATCTGCACTGGGAAACAAGTGTTCACCAGCTCAGAGCAGTGACAGGTCTTCATTTTGACATAACACATTCATTTGACCTTCATCCCGTGAGTCCCCTCAGAGGGAGAGCAGCTATCTGTTACTCCTTGTCTGACCTTGACAATCCGTGTTTTAATCCATGTGCAGGGTGCCTTTAACTTCTGTGACTTTCCTGTGAACTCCTGAGCGTTCAGCCCTCCCTGGTAACCTGCTCTAGCTTGGTAATTCTTATTTACACAAACACTCACATTTGCCGGCTGTTGAGAGAAAGAAATCAAACTTTAAAAAGAAAGAGAGAGAGAGAGAGAGAGAGAGAAGGGACAGTAATTCTGCATTTCCTTATTTTGCAAAATTAATTTCAGCCAGGCTCAAGGAAGGTAGGAGTGAAAGCAGGAAAACCCCTGCTCATTCTGCCTGTCCTCACTGCATAAACCCCACGATGCTCCTTATGCAGGATAACCCTCAACGACTGAAGCTGGGACTGAGAAAACAGCTGCATTGTGCTGCAGGCTCAGATCCTGCCACAGCTCTGATCTCTGGGACTCAAACGTGAACCAAACAGGATTACGTGGAAGGCTAGGATAATACTTAGTGTGAATTAAAGGTACGAGGAAAGGCACATTTCTTTCAGGGTAAGTTACTTTTTTTTTTTTTTTGTTCTGGTTTACATTGCCCAATTATGATCCCTGATGTGCTGAGCCTTTTTAAATAATACACAGCAATAAATTTCTGTGCTGTGGAAAACTGTGTATGACAGACCTCTTAAAATCAAATCTGTTCTACAATAAAATGAAGTATTTCAGCCCACTGCAGTTGTTTATTACTTTAGGATGCATGCTTTTTCCCTTTGCCTTAAATCATGCTGTTCTTTACTCAGTAACCTTTGCAAGGTTGTGACCAAGTGCTATTAAACAGTGCAACTTTATTTTTTTTTTCACTTTCCTTAGGAGCAATGATAATGCAATAGAACCAGAAAAGAAAACATTTGGTCACCAGTAATACAAGTATTTAAAAAACAGTGTGACAGCATTAAAAAAAAAAAATTTAAAAAATTAAGGCTCATTAAGCACATTATTCTGTTTCCCTCAGCAACATGAAGATATTGGTATTTTCTCACTTATTTCCTTACCTTGAACGTGAACAATTCTTTCATGCTCCAGACTTGAGTTGCCAGGGTGAGGTTCAGCCCAACAGACAGAGATCAGCACCAGAAACAGTAGACTCTTCATCTTTATGGCCAAAAGAATCTTCTTCACTGTAAGGGCACCACATACGAAGAGGATTGTGAATTTTTGGAAACCTTTTGCAGTGTTGCACTGCACAACTTGTTAGAGCAGTGATCTTATGAGGATTTTCTTTTAATGTATTGAACCCACTCAGCTGACAGAAGTCACAACAGCTGCTAATTTTTTAGGCATGAATATTGGGCCATTTTATTGTGGACTTTAGCTGAATGAAACTGGCAATCCATATTTAACTCTGCCCATGCAGAAATGCAACAAGAAAAAAAAAAATTTCAAAAAATGCACAGACAAATATTCCTAAGCCAAACTCCTTGCAAGACCACACGTAAGCAGCACCTGTGTTACAAAAGAGGTTCTGGTGTATTTTTGATTTTTCAGTCCTACTCCAGATCTAGTCTGCAAATTCAATTAAAAAACCCAAAGCTCTATCACTGTATCTATATCCCACTGCATGATGCAATCTGCTGGTGATAGGTTTTCAAGATTAAAACAATCTTCTTGTAAGTTTTGGCATTTCAATCAAGTCTGCAGTTTAACTTAGCACTCAGGGTGGCAAATTTGCTCGAGCTAAGCAGTAAAGATGACAAAACATTTATTAGCCTGACTAGGAAGATCAATTTTGCTTCAGATCCACTTACCATTTTAAAAGATGCCTAAACACACAATGAAATGTTTGAAACCATGCACAAAGTAGGTTAGAGTTGAATATGCTACCACTGCAGCTGCCCTGATTGATTTTTCATTCATTTCCACCTAGAATGCTGACGCACTAACTGAGTGTGCCAGGTAGGGTCTCTGCAGTCAGCAGAGCTCAGCGCTGCAGGGAAAATCTCTGCCAGCCTCTGAGAAGTAATTAGGCAAATGAGGACCTGAAATAGAAAAGGAGGCATAAAATGCAAGAGGTTTTACGTGGAGGGTTTGGGCTGCTGTTGTGTTTCATAGCTGTAATTTTTATGAATCTGATTCCTTGAAATAAAAGGTAGCTATTTCCCAACTATTCCTTTCAAGAGAGTAGGATTTTTCCTCCCCATCACCAAATACTGGTGGCATTATTAATATGATTTTTTATCAAATGCAGAGAGATAACTCTTTCCTCCTTTTTTTTTTTTTTTCCTCTATCAGAGCTAGAAACACATAAAATTTGCAGAGTACTCAGTCAAAACCTGGGTCAAGGTGTGAGAGCAGACCCCTACCCCCAAACAGACACAAACCCTGAAAGTGCTTCAAGTCTAGATCTAAATATTGCAACCTGAACCAACCTCTGCTACAGGCTGAAACGCAGAAATGCTATTTCCATTTTCCCATGCACGTTACTTGCCTGCCCTTCCATTTCTTCAAAGCCAGCTTGGGTGGGAGCTCAAAGCCAGTCCAGCATCCCTCAATCCTTCCCGTGGAGTGCCTGGAGGTAGGACAAGTGCTGGCTGCACCCTCTTTCCCAGGTGGTCCACGCTCAGTAACTCAAGCCTCGGCGGCCACTCCCTCTTTCCTGGAAACCTTGGGAGGCTGGTGACCTCCATGTGGGACAGCAAGGACAGATGTGGCTCCCTCTAGAGCACATCAGCCCGAGCCTGGGCTCGGGGAGGGTCACTCCAGGGCAGCTGGGACAGCAGGGCACGCTCGTGTGACACCACCCTGCCCTGTCCCTCACAAACCCCACACCGTGCGTTTCCTCTCAGAGTCCAAAATGCTTGAGGTTTGGGGTCTGGGGTGTTTTGGGGTTTTGGGGGGTTTTTTTTTGGCTATCGGCTAACATCTGACCGTTCTTTTTTTTATTAATGATTTTTATTGATTTAGACGCAGCGTGTTTAACAGAGAAGCTTTGGTTTGGAAGGGAAGGTCTGTGGGAGTTTTCCCACATCCATCTGCAGCCTGGAGCCTATGCTGGAGGCAAAACCTCTGGGCTCTGCGAGTGAGGGAAAAGCCTGCAGGGGCTCTGCAGACCAGCCTTAACAGCTCACTGGCACTTTGGCTTTACTTCTTGCCACAAATCTGCCCTTTTCTGTGGCACTAGTGACAAGAAAGAGCCACAGGGCCTTTCCTGGGGACAGCAGCCCCATCTGAACCAAGCAGTGTGTGTGCAGGGAGTGAGGCTCTGCTGAGGGGTGAGGAAGAGTCACCGTCTGGCAACGTGGATGGAGAACTCCACACGTGCCTCCCTTTCCTCGTCTGTCTCCCTAAACTGCTGGGGGAAATTCCTCCATGCAGCCCCACCGGGTGATGATTTCCAGAGCAATTAATTTCGGGAGGCAGGACACACCTTTTAGGGATATTTACCTGTACCTCCAGGCAAATATGATCTTACTCTAGAGAGTTCATGTGATAGCATCACACAGGCAGGGTGAGAAGCAGGCCAGGGATGACTTGGAAATCTGCTTTTCCTTTTCCTCAGCATCCAGCTGCACAATCTCACGCGTCACAGGCGTGGCAGCCTTGTGGCCACAGATCACCACAGTTTTCTGGGGGGGGGGGTGGATTTACCCTGGATGGTGGCACTTTAGATTTGTCAACAGGCAGAGATTGTGCCACGTGCAGCAGCAGCTGAGGAAATGTGTGTGTGTGAAGTGAGGAATGACCTGGTGCCACTCTCCTCCTGGGATTCCCCACGTTGGGAGCGGAGGCACCGAGCCAAGGAAACGTTACCAGGCCAAGAATCTGACCCCTGGTGCTTTGTAGGTTATCCAAAAAGCAATTAGCCAGAGGAATCCACATCCTCAGCCTCTAGCCAAAGCAATAGAAGTCAGACTTCATCTCTGCAGCAGCCTGGGGAGACCTCAGGGGAGACATGATAGGTGTGGATGTTTTCATATTAAAATTAATAAAATCTTGGCTGGGAGTAAGTGATTTTTTTTTTTTTTTCCCCTCAAGAAATGGCAAAGATTAGTCATACTCAAGAAATTTACACTGGTTTCAATTACTGCAGTTTATCAATCTGCTATTTCCCCGGACAGGGACACAAAGAAGCTGGGAAGCAGTTTTAAAGAGACAACCTCAAGGCTCAGGGAAGTGTTCAAGGTCACTGTACATTCAGTGTTTAAATTCTCAAGCAGTGCTCATTCTCAGATACAATTTGAAGTTCTGACATTAATCACCATTTTTTAATACTCATGTAGCCTTAACCCATGTACTACTGGCATATCTAAAAGGCTGCAAAGCACCGACTTTTGTATTTTAACACAATATTCTGACAGTTTAAGGAGTGCTTTCAAGCAATTCGGCTGCATAAGTGACAAGCATCTCTCTGAAGGGCACAGCACTGAAAAACAACATTACCTACCAATGTCTGTTTTGAATAGAATAATGTATTTGTTATTTACTTCTGCAACTGCTGTCTAGCTACAGAACATGCAAACATCCCCCGTGTGAGGACAAAGTCCACCTACCTCAATATTCTCTCTCTTGCACCAGTTAAAAGCCTGTGGAAAGCTTTTTGTTCACAGGAGTTAATTTTTGTCTTATGTGAAGAGGTGATGATGTTCTATATCAAATATTTTTTTCCCCTGCGCTGGAAGCCCTGTGGAAGCCTGAACTCAAAATGGCACGAGAGAAACCCAAACTCCTTGGGCAGAAACAGGAGGCTCCCTAATAAAACTTTCTGCCTTTCTGTGTTCTAAATCTAGTACAGGGAGGCTCAGCAAATAAAAGGATCTGTGGCATCCAAAGCAGGCAACAGAATCAATAAAATCGGCCTTGATAATTTGGGGTTGAAATAACCCCCAAATCTGTGGGCTATTCACACCTTTGCAGAAACCCACTGTATAATATCAGCCTTTACAGGCTCCTCTCTGTGGAGCTCAGATCCATCTGGGAGCTGGTGTTGAGCAGAGAGAAATACCTATTAATGGAACAAAATAAGTGTATTTTCAGGGAGACGGTGCCAGCAGCAGTAATGAAGGGTCTCCTGTATTTAGACACTTCTGGTGGGTAATAGAGGAGGAGGAAGACCACCCCAGGAAGTACTCACACACTCCTTTCAGCAGCTTTTCTTAAAACGGGGAAGCTGGAGCAGAACACCTCAATCCAGCTGATTAAACAGATTTCTGCTCTGCCCCAAGTCTCCTGAAGATCATATCTTAACTGTCTGTGTAAATGCCTTGTTTTTGGCAGCTGGGTCAAACCACGAGAATGGAATTCAGCTCCAGGTTGTGGACACCTGAGCTATTGTGTCTGTGTGCAAAATGTTTACATCCCACTCAGAAGCCCAAATTATCGTCACAGTCGGTTTGTACCTGACCAGTGTGGTCAGTGGAAGGGAGGTGTGTGTTTGACTGACCTAGGATGCCTTTGGTCCATTCATTTTTGTTTTGGGACAACCTTCATCTCCTCCAGAAATCTTCCATTCTCCAAAGACAGAAGTGGAACACTCATTTCCAGCTACAGACTCGAGACCTCAGTTCACCAAATCCGATGAAAATCCACTTCTTGCCGTAACACCTACTCTGGATTCTGCTTTTCACTTATTTTGCTAAGACAAGTTCTTCCCCTTGAAAAAGTCCCCCAGGATGACGGAATTAAGGCAGGATAGAGCCAGCAGACCGATCCCCAAGCTAAACTGTTCGTGAAAAATAAAATTTGCTGGTGCCGTGGTAAAAAAGAAAGAACAATCGGTGGCACAGGAATGATAATGTTTAAATTCTCTATTAGGATGGCTTAAAGGTCGCATTCCAAGGCCTCTTTCTTCCGTGGTACTTCAGTATTTGAGGCAATTCGTGTGAGATTTGGGGCCATCTAAGGTGGCAGACAGTCGCTGTCTGGAGAACAGGTTGTCATCGTGGCTCTCCAGCCGTGGGCAGAACAGCTCAGCATGACACCCCAAAGACATCTGGAATCCCCTGCAGTCCACTAATTCCCCGGGAGGAATGCTGATAAATTGCTTGCAGAGAGAAAGAAAATGTCTTTACGGTCTTTGAAGTGCCTGCCTTGCCTTAGATGCAGAATTTATTCCAGAAACACGGGGTAACAGCACTTCTGTCATTATTTGTAAGGTAGAGTCAAGGTCATGTGGTCTAGAAAATTTGGTACTCTAGGTTTAATACAATCAGGGATAAAGCAAATGTGCTTTAAGTTCTACCATGGAAGGAATGCTGGTCACTTAGTGCCTCCAGTAGTTTTATTTCTTGATTTTTCTTGGACTTCTTCTGTTTGTTTCGTCTGGATTTTTTTTTTTGTTGTTGTTGTTTTTAATTTTATTTTAATAATTATCTGAATAAACATGTTTGTAGTTCAGGAATGTGGATGCTTTTGACTGAAATATGGCAGCGAGATGTTCTTTAGATAACACAGAAAGGCAAATTTGCTTTTTGCATTATAAATCGGATGTATTTCTTTTTGCAGTCCCTTCTGTTAGAGAAAGCTTTTACTGAAATCTCCACCCATCAGTGGCCTTCGAAAAATTGAGAGCTGTCTCTCCAGACAGATTGTGTTTGTATTCTGACATCTTCTTCAGCAAAAAGCTCTTCTTGAGCATGCAAGCTGGAGGTCACTGGGACTCGGTAAGGAAACTTGATCTCTCCTCCTCATTTTCTTTGCTTATACGATTATATTATTAACTATTATCATTATAATTGCTGTCTTTGGGAGCTTGAACTGCCTTTCCGTACCTAAACCAGCTGTGCCAGATTCCATGCTTTAAATTGAATGATTAGTCCGGTCCACCCACCTTTTCTAATCAGTCAGACAGAATTTTTGAGGGTTTTGTGTGCAGTGGAAAGGCGAAGAATTTACTCAAAGCCCATTCAGGATAGTGGACACTTTTAAAATTTAATTAATTAGGATGAGACTGGGACATTTGAGTAGGGAGGCTCTAGGATTGTTAGTCCTCACTAGCAATTTTCAGGTTGTTGAGCACCAAAGCAGCACCACTCTCTTAAACTGTGCCAGGCACAGCACCCAGCATGGCAAGAAATGGGTTTTTCTGCCTTGTAGTCTCATTTTATAGTTTTCTGTGGTGAGTGGTTGCTCATCCCTCCCGCAACCCGTGCCACGTCCCAGAGACCTCCCACACCCTCCCAGCCAGTTAAAATATGATGGTGCTCTTAAGGTGAATCTACACAATCTAAACCTTCTGCAATTTCCACCAAATACTTGCATTTTCTTGGTGGAAAAACTGTTACTGCACGTGGAAGAGCCTCAAATACCAATCAGCCTCAACCGCCCTAACAAGGGCAGAGAAAATTTATTTTCTGGAAATATGGCAAAAAGGAATGAATTCAAGGGAAGACAGGAAAACCACGGGCTGCTGCTCTTTGTGTAAATTCCGTGCCACTGCAGGCAGCTTGTTCCCAAACTCATTAGAACTTTTTGATCGCTCAAACCAAGCGATCTAAACAACCACTTGAAATTTAGTCTCAGACTTTTTGCTTAGGAAACGTTGTAAAAGTCATAGGAACGTTAGGAAACTGCCCATGTAATGGTAATACTTTGAGATCTGGAAAGAGGCCAGATGACCTCTGTTTTCTCCAGGGGAGGTGCAGCATCTCCTTTCTGATTGTCCCACATTTAACACGATGGAGTCCTCATTCCTTTTCCCCCAGCCAAGCTGACGGTGCCAGCAATATAAAAATTGAAATTAAAAACATTAACAGTGCCTTCAGATCCTTCAAGGATACCAGTCTGTGAGGGAACAGATGCACTGCCAGACTTCCTGAGCGGGAGCTGGTGCCAGCCTGCTGTAAGGAATTACCAGCAGTAAAACATTTTTGTCGTGGATCCTGGTGCAAAGCATAAAACAGGACTCCTTGTGCAGCCAGCCATGAGAACTCAGTCCTGTCCTCCCTCTTCTTTTTTTTTTCTGTCTTGTGGTCTGAGAATTGTACTGTCTGCACTCTCAGTGTCATTGAGAACGACTTTAAGAAGCCACTGACTTTCATAAAGAAATAATACCAATGATATAACGCTGTGCCATATTTTCGAAGTGCTGTTCCACCTTGCCAATGCAAGTCCCCATTGAATCATTGCTTCCGAGAAGGTAAACACTTTAATTTTACAACAGCACTGTTTTCATCAAACATCTGCCTCTTACTGCAAATATACGTGAGTTTTCCTTGGATATTTGGTGGTGAAGAATTGGCTGCGGGTGCAGCCAGATCAAAGCCATATGGGGATCACTTGTGAAAGCACAACTCTTTCAGCGATTTCTTAAAATTGAATTAATCTGCAATCAATGGCAAAACATCCTTTCTACTGAGATCAGTTGTTCTGAAGAGGGGGGGAGGTCGAGGGGTCGGGCCACGGGTTCAGGCTTTGAGGGGACACGAGTTCAACCCTGCCCTCTCTACCCTTCACATGGGACCTCGGGGGGAAGGTGGGAGTGGTGGAGAGGATCAGTTTTCTGTTCCTCAGCTCCCTTTTGGTGGCATCATGATGATGTTTCTCGTCGCTCAAAGGGTACCGTGGAAATGAATATTCTTGCAGTTAGGAGGAGCTGCGACGTCGCTGCGATGAGGCTTCGTCAGCACCTAGAACAGAACTGGGCTCCTTCATGAGCCCAAAACTGAAAAACACCACCCATTTCCACACGCTGAGGCCCCGCGTGACAGCTGACCGTATGTTTACGCACAGGAAAACATTCAGATGCCCACTCGTACCATTCCTCCCCCTCCCTCCCTGCTTCTCTCAAGTGTCTTTTCATTGCAGTATCTTAGGCCTGGGAACACTGGAAAAAAAGCATGAGTCATATGATTGTTTAGTTAAAGGCTTGTTAGCTAAATTCAACTGGAAACAAATAATAAACACTTGTAAGACTGTTTGTAAGAAAACCTCTCCAAATAAAGGCAACCCTTTCAAACTTTAATAAAAGTAAACAGTGTCACCTCAGTATTACGCATACACCTTTCTCTCTCTTTTTTGTTTTGGCTTCATTTACAAAAGAATCAACAATAGCAAGAATACAACAAATTCAAACTATGGTCTGAAAACCACTTTTTGTTTCGAGTCCAAAAATGCATGAGTCATTTATTAAAAAAAAAAAATAAATTATTTGCTGGTTTACAGCAATGATAACAGAGAGTTACACAGTCATCCTTGGTCAGTCAGATGTGAGAAAGATGACAGAAATTAGTATTTTTTCAAAGGTCCAGACTCTCTGTATCTGCAGTTGCAGATACTGACATAGAGAGATTGCAGTTCTGCACTTTGAACTAAGTAAGTTAACAGCAACACTAGGAAGAAACAGGGAAAGGATTTATCAGACTCAAGANAACTGAAGCTGCAAAGTGACGGTGCTGCAGAAATACATCTGTGAGGGAATGGTTGCGCATGGCACGTGAACAGTAAATGCACCAGCAGTGGAGAAAAGCTTCACTAGACGTGGATCCCACCAGAAAAGTTCTGTGTCTAGACAAGGACTTGAAAAGGAAAGCATCAGAACACTGGCTGTGACTCAGCATGGGGACTTAGAGAAGGAAGAGACTTGGGTTTAAGGAGGCAAAGAATTTTAAAAACCATAGGTGATACAGCTGTGCTAAACCTCAGAGCATCACCAGAGGAGCCCAGGGAAGGGAACCAGCAGTGTGGCACCAGAATCAGTGGGTGGCTGGCCTCTAGAAGTGCTGCAACAGAAGATGGGAATTTTGGCAACAGGGCTGGCCTGGAGCATCAAAGATCTGGAGCGGCCACTGTGTTTCACCATCACCTTGGCAATCTCTCCTCCCTCTCCCAGCCACTCCAGTCACCTTCAGGCACACTGCCCGTGCTCCTGGTCCTTGGGATGGCGAGGAGGTGGCTTAGAACGGGACACATTCAGGCAAGGCTTTACTGGGGCAATCAGAGGAAAGGAAATCCCGTTTATAAAAGGAGGCCAAAAGAGCTTGTCTTGGTTAGTCTGGCAAAACACACCTCAGTAAGGATATAATTGCTCTCTATAAATATATCAGAGAGTAAATGCCAGAGATGCTAAAGAATATTTCGTCTGAGACTTGGGAACAGAACTAGTGGGGCCATAAATAAGTTTAAGCTGGAAACGATATCATTTTAAGCTGTAGAAAAACTTCACAGCCTTCATAAAGACATTTCAGTGTGGAGGAGAGAAACACGGTGAGTTTTAAATCAGAACTTGCTTGCTCTATGAAAAACTGTCTGGGATGGAGGGGAATGTGGATAGCAGAGAACTAGGTTATGACAGAGGGGATCCCTTTTGTTTGTTCTTGTATACCTGACTTTTGGCAAAAACCTCGATATAGGTAGGTCACTCGATTCCTATTTCACGCAGAATTTTTCTTCTTCCCCCTCATGACAGGTCCAAACTCTCCTGGCTGATGCTATTGATGGCACAATCCGGCACATTCAGACGGAGCCTCCTATTGATCCACACAGAGCTGCAAACCTGCTCCCAGCAACACTCAGCACTGCCAGCAAAGCACCTTTCTCATCACTGGGACCTCGCTCACGGTTTCTGACTCCAGTAATTTCCTAAGTGGACTCTTTGCTCTAAGCAGCAACGCTGTTCCCCCCCTGATAAGGATCATTAAATATCTGCAAATGAAATGCAGGCACTTGTGGCTGGCTCAAATGGCTTGGGTGCTGAAATGCTTGGTCATGCAGGAGGTTTCTCCGTGCCTGCTGCAGTGGTTATGTGCAAAATGCGAAGGGGGCAGCCCTGACATCCCAGAGGTGTGGCAGAAAGACAGGAAAACGTCAGTTCTGTTTCCACTCTGCACCACTAAGAGTGACTCGGGGTATTAAATTGCGGACATGAAGATAATTTCAGCACATGCTTGTAAACCAAAGGTGTAACACACAAAAAGGAAAATGCAGGAACTCCCCCAAACACACCACCCTGGTTTGACATCCTCGCAATGGAAAACCACAACGGCCTGAGCAAATTTCGGAAAGTGCAAAGCAGAGAGTTAACTGGACAATTTGCAGCTTCTTGATAAAGTCGTGATGCAGAACATATCATGGCAAATAAAAACCTCTTAAGCTGTGTAAGCATAAGGGCTCGCAGAGCAGGTAGTTTAGAGCACCTTGTACAATTACAAAAGTGCATCGTATTTTAGGTTCTGATGTATTCAGATACAGGAAGACATGACTGAAGAGTCTATGCCTAGGAAACACATTCTGGCAGGAATTAGGAAATTCTGGCATATATTAGGAAAAATAATGTGTGGAAATCCACAAACAGGAGAGAGTTGAGTTTAGCATACACAGAGATTGACAAAATCAAAGTCCAAGGATGGGTTTTAATTCATAGAGTTGTGACGTGAAACAGAAGACATTAAAAAAAAAAAAAATTGATGTAATTGGTAAATGAACTGGCTTGAGACTTATTTTTGTCTGCCAGCAATATCTGCTGGCTTGTGGTCAGTCCTTAAGATAAAGTAAACTTATGCAGATTTCAGGAAAAACCCCAAGCAAGCCAAACCAAAACATTAACCCAGCAGCAGGTTCCCTTGACAATCTCTGAACTGGGATACTCAATTAACAAGGAAATTGTATTGATTTGGTTTAAGCCAGACAAGGCCACACGCTTGCTTAGTCAACAAGAATACCCACTTTAGTAGGCTGAAAATGAGTTGTGTTTCAAAGATTAAATTAATGGCAAATGGATAGGATTCACTTACTTTTTTTGCAAGTTCCTCCAAAGTTAGTTAATTACAGGGATCAGCAACTCTACAGTCATCCAGAATAAACACCAGGCTTTCGTCTGGGCTTTCACGTCCTCAGGACTGTGCAGGCTGTTTTTCAGCCTCACAGACATTATTCCTCATTCTCCAAAGGCACCTGCCAGGGCTTTGGACACCCTCCAATCCATGTCCTCAGCCCTGGGGGGAAGCTGTGCTCCCGAGGCAGGGATTGTCACACACTGGAGGGTGACATCCCTACAACAGACAGGGATCTCTTACAAAGACACACAAGGCAGAAGGTCTGCACTCCTCCTGCACAATTTTGTTTTTGGAATAGATATTCTTAAGCAATTACAGGTTGATCACTGGACACAGGGCAAGGCTGGCTTTTGCCTTGACGCATTATAGCCATTCTCTATTTTTTTGTTTTTTTTATTTTTCAGTTACCAAAGCTTCACTGAGCTTTTACACCAAATACCTGCTCCAGACACAATGGCAAAATTCCCATAATAAGCTCCACTCACTGCAAACACGGCTGTTAAAACTGTGGCCTGAGGTGAAGAACTGAAATGCAGTAGAAACAATGCATCTCCAAAACTGCCTGAAAGGAGAATCCCTGCCCCAAAGTGCTGCTTTTGGAAAAAGGGCTGGTTTTCCTTTTGGTGTGCTAATGGCTGGGGTTGCTGCCACTAGCCTCTGTTGTCCCATAGGGAAGAGGGGAGAACAGGAGGAACTGCTGAGGATTTCTCTGAAAACCTGGTATTTCTGCTCATTTCTTCTCAGATGCTCCACAGTCAGTACTACGGAATACTTATTTTTCTCCACACCCCATGCAGCATCACCTACTTCAGGTACTTGTCAGACCATGAGAAATCTGTGTATCATCAAGACTTATCATTCCCTTATTGCTTTTAGAAGTTAGGGTTGTGATTTTCCACCAGGACCATAAATTATCAAATAAAATTAACCGAGATACTGACTTCTGCTTAGGCCAGCTTTCATCTCAGTGACACGTATAAATTTCCCAAGCTACAAAAACTGCAGAGCACGTGGGGCATGGGACCCTGTTCTTGGATCTCTCACTTACCAGCAGTTTAAATCTTGTGGGGTCAGCTCAGTTTCATTTCTTTCTCAGAGGCCAAAGGCACAGATATTCCCTCACATCCAAATGTCACGGTTTGCACTCCAAATGCTGCTCTCCACGCAGTTTTGCCAGGGTTTTTAAAGAGTCAAATAGCAGGGTTTTTTTTTTTTAAAAAAAAGAGCCCCAGATGCCCAAACCTATCCCTGTGAAGGCCTCCATAAACCAACCCTAGCACAGCTCCACCTCCCCGCCTGCGGGCTGCCTAACAGACCTGGGAGCTGTGCTAATCCCTAATTAAGTTTAATCTACACTAGAGAGGGTTTGTTGATTTAGCTAGATAGGTAGGGAGAAGCTGACAGGTCAGTCCTGGTGTAGGCATAGCTGTAAGAGGGGGGGAAAAAGAGCCTCCAAGAGCATAATTGGTAGCAGCTGGTGAGCAAAGTGAATGCTCATTGCAGAAAGCACGTGTTTATCTGTATATTGCGTATGTGTGGATGGCCAGGCCAGCTTTGGTTGTTGGTAACACCCTGATAAAGCCAGATATGTTTTTGGCTGACAGGACTGCACCAGTAAAAGCTGGTTAGAATAACCAGTGCCCAGGAATTTGTTCATCCTCTCTCTAGGGATGCCTGCTTGGGACAAGGAGAGAAATTATCAAACACGAAACCTGCAATAAAATAATTTCCCTCTGTTTTTCACTCTTGAAGCATCAAGACATGCTATTATCTGCTCTGAAGAAAGAAAGAGGACTCGTGCAGTTACTGTGTGTCCCAGGCAGAAAGTGAATACTTATATATAAACTATTAACTTTCTGTTCTCTGGGACTGGAATCTCACAGGACGGGCTTGAGCAGACCCCAGATGCAATCCCCATGCCCACCCCTCCTTCAAACCTGTGTGATGGTTAACCTGTTTCTGAAATGGGTTATTCATGTAGAACAGCTATTTTAACGTTCTCACAGGAACTGCACATCCAGGGGGAGAAAAGCTTCTCGTTTTAGAGGCCATAGCTGCTAATAACAGCAAAAAGTAGTAAAGAAAATGTCACTGACAACAGAAGATTAGAAAATATGGTTCCATTAGCTGATACATGAAGGCAGTCACAGAAAATATTCTTGTCTTTCAGTCAGTTTGAGGAACAGATACTATTTAAAAAGCAGTTTCATAACATCAAAACAAAATAATCTGAAAAGCATAAACAAAATTGATGAGCTTTTTAATGATCTAGTCTCACTGCAAAGGCTGTAGACAGTACAAGTCTCTCCCCCCAAAAAATCAGGTCATTTCTCTAATTAGATCTGACACAGACATAAGAGCACGCATATAAACCCTGCATTTAATGAAGATAAATTTCTCACCTCCAACGTGCCACTAAAAGATTACACTACATAGAATTAATGCCTTTGAACCCCTCTGTTTTAATCTCAAATTTATACGACACATCTTTTGAGGTGCAGCCATGGGTCTGTTTTGTATAAATGTAGAGTGAGGACGAGTTTTCCTCGTGCTTCCAGACTAACTTGAGGCATTTGGCTTTGATCTTTCCTGGAGGCAGGGTGGAACAATCCCTGCCTTTAGATACCAGAGGCATTTCAGTCTCGGGGAGTCACAGAGTCTCAGATGTGCTGCAGGGAAAATCAATTAAAGAAATGTGATACCTTCTCTTCCACGGGAAGGGGACAGCAATTGTGGCAACAAAACAAGTTTGGGTTGGTTTTTTTTTGGGTTTTTTTTGTTTGTTTTTTTTTT
>VZTF01002956.1:1569578-1596872 GCA_013397755.1 Cnemophilus loriae | reverse complement strand
CCTGTCCCCGACACTGCCCTGCTCTGCCTGTGCCCGTGCAGCCTCTCCGGGCACTGCCCTGCCCTGTGGGGTGCCCGTGGGCATGGAGAGGCTGCGCGTGGCACAGCCGCCTTCCTGCCCACGTCCCTCGCCTGCCGTGAGTGTCCCCACGCCGTGCTCTCTCTGGCTGCTGTCCTGTGCTGCGGGTGTCCTCAGGCTGTGCCTTTCTGTGCCTCCCGGCCCCACGCGTGAGTGGCCCCAGGCCGTGCCCCTCCTGTGGCCGCGGTGCCCACGCGGGAGTGTCCCGTGCCACCCCGGGCTGTGTCGCGCCGGGTCCTGCCCGGTGCCGTGAGCTCCGTCCCGGCAGTGCCCTCCTCCCGCCAGGGAATGGCCGTCGCCCTCCACTTCCCGAGCGGCGCCCGCCCGGCGCAGCCCGCGTCCGTCACCGTGACCTTCCTCCCCCCGCCCCGTCCGTGTCTGTTTGTCTTTCCAGCCCACTCATCGCCGGCCAGTCATGGGGTGTTGACTCTGCGCATTCCTTCCCAGCCGAGCCCGCCGCTGCCGGGCATCACGCGGGGCTGACGCTGCTGTCCCACTCCGGGGCCGCTCTGCTGGGCTCCAGCTGCTGATAAACTCGGGGACTTCGAGGAGGTGGGAGAGGTGACCCTGGGTGACTGGCACCGCCTGGGAACGGAGGTGTGGATTAACGCCGGTCCTGACTTGGGGATAAAAGCATCAAGGTCTGCCCAGGTCTCAGCTCTCCCCACGCAGCTCCAGGACTCTCCCTGAGCCCACCAGCACCATGGCATCAGCGTGGTCCTGCTGGGTCCTCCTGCTGCTCCTGCCCGCCCTAACCCACGCTATGGGGCCCGGTCCTGTCCTCGTCAACCGCCCCTTTGTCACCATCTGGAACATCCCCACCGAGCGCTGCGCCGAGAAGTACAATGTCACCCTCAGCCTGGAGGTCTTTGATGTGTTGGCCAATGACCAGCAGTCCTTCACTGGGCAGGACATCACCCTCTTCTACAGCGACAAGATAGGTCTCTTCCCCTACTACACATCTGAGGGGGTGCCAGTGAACGGGGGGCTCCCCCAAAATGCCAGCCTGGAGACTCACATCCACCAGGCCACCGAGGACATCAAGGAGACCCTGCCCAGCCCTGACTACAGTGGGCTGGCTGTCATCGACTGGGAGAAGTGGCGCCCACTCTGGATCCGCAACTGGGACTCCATGGAGATCTACCAGCAGAAGTCGGAGGAGCTGGTGCAGCAGCAGCACCCGCAGTGGCCTCCCAAGGAGGTGGAGGAGATGGCCAAGCAGCAGTTTGAGGAGAGCGCCTGCGATTTCATGAACAAGACCCTGTGGCTGGGCGAGAGCCTCCGTCCCAGTGCCTACTGGGGTTTCTATGGTTTCCCCGACTGCTACAACAATGACTTTGATAGCCTGCCCTACAACGGGACGTGCCCAGTGGTGGAGCAGCAGAGGAACAAGAATCTGTCCTGGCTCTGGAAGAGCAGCCGGGCGCTCTACCCCAGCATCTACCTGCCCCTCCGCCTCAATGGCACCAACAAGGCGCTCGCCTATGTCCGGCACCGCGTGGCCGAGGCTTTCACTGTCCAGCGTGGAATCCTTGACAGTGGCATCCCCGTCCTGCCCTACTCCCAGATCGCCTTTGATCACACTCTGGACTTCCTGTCTCAGGTGATGGGGATAGTGGGCACCGCTTGGGCTGATGGGTTGGCACCGTGGAGTCTTTAGTTCTGCTGGGGCTGTGGGAGGGCTTTGGGCACTGCTGACTTCTCTTCTCCCCGTGGATGCAGGAGAACCTGATGAACACCATCGGAGAGAGCGCGGCTCAGGGTGCTGCTGGCATCATCCTCTGGGGCAGCCTGGACTACAGCACCTCCAAGGTGAGTGCAGACCGTGGCACCAGGTCCCTGCCAGCAGGGAACCCCAGTTCCTCAGCTGTGCAGGGCTGTGACACCAAATGCCATTGCAGGAGATGTGCCTGAGGCTGAAGGACTACGTGGAGGGGCCCCTGGGCCACTACATCGTCAATGTGACGGCCAGCGCTGACCTGTGCAGCCAGACCCTGTGCTCCGGCCACGGCCGCTGCGTGCGCCAGGACAACCAGCAGGGCTACCTCCACCTCGACCCCTCCCGCTTCACCATCGACCTGCACGCTGGCAAGCCCTGGCTGGTGGCTCAGAGCCTGGAGCCTGGGAAGGACATCTCCAAACTGGCCAAGGAGTTCAGCTGCCAGTGCTACGACAGGTGGCAGGGACCCCGCTGTGACACCCAGCGCTCTGCCAAGTGACCCCACCCCCCCAGTTCTCTCACCCTAGGGACACTGGGGCAGACAGGGGGACACTACCTCAGCACCCTGGCCATGGGATTGAGAACCTGACTGTAGGGCTGTTAATAAAACCAGAAAGCACCAGCAGGCGTCTCCTTGTCTTCTGCTGCAGCATGTTTTGGGGCGGGAGGGTCCTCCAGCAACACCACTGGTGCCTTGTGATGCTGCCAAGGGCTGTCTTTTGGGCTGGGGGCTCTGGATGTAATGCCTCAGAGAAACTACAAAAAAAGAAGAAAATTTATGGAAAAAGACATAGGAAGAGGGATGATGGGGAAGGAGGATGAGAAAAGGGGGAATGATAGGGAGTGGCCAAAGAGTGGAGACAAAGAGAGTGAAAAGATGTGATTGTGTGGCTGTATTTGAGGGAGTGTGTTCTCCAATCCCTCACCGTGCACAGAGGAGTGGAGTGAAACCAATGCCCCACCTGGATAACCACATGCAAAGCAGTTCAGCTCACAAAGGATATGCAAAAGCACTGGCTTCTGTAACCCAGGCCACAGACTTTAACCATACCTATTTCAAAGCAGTTGGGAGAAGGCATGAAACCCTGGCCCAGCTAAGATAAAGATGTTGGCATCTTCATCTGGATGTTCATCTTGGGGTGGGGGAATCACATGCTCAGTTCTCTGATTTTAGGCCCTAATTCAGGCGATCTCTCCTTGCTGGGACTGTGCTGCATGGCACTGTGTGTGTACTGGGGACTTACAAAGCTGCACCCTTAATTTTTAAGCTGGTTGATGTAAACCACTGCAGAGTTACTACATTTCTTATTATTACGTTGAGGAGGATCTGAGAATATACCACTGGAGACATAATTAGGCCTTTGGATTCCCCAGTCACAGCTTTCAGAAATATACACTGTTATTACCAAGCTCTTTGACAAGCTGGGGGCCCCTGAAAAAAATTAGTCATAATTGGATTTTGGCCCAGAATTAATAGTTTTATCTAATTCTTATAGAGATATCTTGGTAAATGTTGTATGTAAATGTTGGAAACAATAGTATCTTAGGGTTTTCTGTATGTGAAATGTGTTTTAACTTAAATGAACACTCAAACACGCTCCTCCCAAGCTACAGGGAATCTGATATTTGCCCTGTATTAAATGCTGAAATTGAAAGCAAAGTTTACCTTGCTATTCACACAAAGAAAATTACTACGAATTTCAAGTCCTCCGTATGCCTGGAAGGGATTGGAGCTGTGTGCTTGTAACTTCAGGTAATTTAATATGCTTTAAGTGTTCAGCTACTGGTGCCTAATTGAGGGCTGGTCTGGGGTTCTCCTGGACAGTATTATCTCAGTCCATGAACTGAACTAAGCATTGAGCTGGGCTTCAGGAAAGAGACGTTTCTTCAGGAGTTGCAGAGGCTCTGGCACTGCCAGAAGCCACAGAAGCCTGGCAGAAACCCTGTCCCCAGGTGTGGGTTGGAGGCTTTTTGTAAAGAAAAGCTCTTTTTCTTGTTATTGAAGCTTGGGCATGAATGCAGCTTGCCACTTTCAAATTATAGCTTTGAATGTGTAAGAGGATTTGCTTTATTCATCCTACTTATTGTAGCTATTCTTCTGTCCTTGCCTCTCACACTGTGTCTAAAGACACCCCAAGACACTGGATTTCATGTAATTTAGCTTGTCTTACTCCAGACTCTGAGGAATAGAGACTAGAAAGACACTGCACGTGGTGCCAGCAGACAATGTGGAAGCACTGAACATCTGCTGGGTTGTTTTTTCCAGGTCTGCAAACCCGTAGACGTGTAGAGCTGTGCAAACCCAGCGCTGCCGGAGCCAGCCCACGCTCGGCAGAGCGTGCTGGAGAGGAGCCAGCAGTAATCCAGGCTCGGGCCTTTGTGTGGGTCACATTTCTGCCTGCTCCACGGCTCTCGGGTGGGATGTGCTCGTGGTGTTGTCACAGCAGCTCCTGTTTTCCATGCCCAGGATGACTGAGGAACCTGCTGTGAGCAGACCTCGCTCGTCCACTGCGTTACAGGGTTCACACTAAATCAGTTTCTAGGCTTCTTCCACGTGCTGCTCCAAGAAATGAGGGAAGTCTGTCACTTAGAACTGTCCTTACATTGCCAGGTTTTTCATTTCAATGACTCATTATTTCTTGCCTAGGTTGCTTAAGCCTCATATCTCCACAAATAATCCTAAGTATTTACCATGGTTAACTATCCCAAGCAGAGAGAAGTGAACTGCTGGATGCTCTGAAGATAGAAAGATTATTTTACAGTCTAGAATGAAGATGCTTGTAGTGAGGAGCCTTTAAATGCTTTGATATAACCAGGACATGAGCAGTTCAGCTGAAGGGTAAGGTTTGGATTAAATCTTGAATAAAACAGATAGAAGGAAGCCCTTCCAAGCAATTCACAGGCTTTTCAGATACAAGCAGGAAATTAGTGGCCTGTTATTTATCTAATAAGAAAAGTTCTCATCTGCTTTGTTCCCTGAGTAAAAAACTCAGAATTGGTGTAGAAAGGTATTTCCCACGTTCTTAGAAATCAGTTTAGTCAGACACTAAGACATTATTTTCAGTTTTGTCTTGCATTAACAGCCCACACCTATGGTTAGATGACCAAGGGGGTGATGGTATTTGGAGACCCCAGAAATTGTTTTAGGACTCCATTAGCTATCATTTGCTGTTGCATTCCACTTCATCCAAAGATGCAGACAGAAGCCATAAAACCAAAATCAGGAGTATGTGAAGCAGGTCCATCCCGATCGCTTCTCCTTCAGCCCTTGCAGCTGGATGCTGAGCTTCTCCTGATATACAAGTACAAACCTCTTTTGGAAGAAACAAATCCTTCCCAAAAGCAGATCATGGCAACTGTATGGCTTGAAATTAAAGAGATGGCATGCGGGTCTTTAAAAATGCCTTTTGCTCCATTCACATTGCAGTGGGGGCTTGTGGCACGCAGGGCTGGTCACTCAGAGCTCAGGTTGCTTCGTGGGCGTGCAAACAGACGGCAGCTTAAAGGGAGAGAGGAGGGCTGGGTGCTCTGCCAGCCCGGGGCAGGCTGTGGTCACTCTGTTTAGCTGCAGTTGCAGAAAGCCCCCCTAACTCCCGAACACACAGTGCTCTGCTGCGCCCAAAGCTTCCAGGTGAGCAGCTCACCCAGCAGTAGCAGCGAAGAGGACTCAGAGGTACCTCAGAGAAACAGGAGCAGGAGGAGGAGGAGGAGGAGGAGGGGCAGCAAGCAGCACGGAAACTGCCTCCAATGACACTTGAGCCCGTGAGCAGCTTCAGGTGCTACCCAGAGCAGCAGAGGTTTCACTGGCTTTGAACAAAGCACACCCCCTATATCCCAATAGCAGTGAGGGTGTGCACAAGGCTTCACTGCTTTCCTGTCAATACTTTTAACTAAAACTTGCCACTTCTTTTCCACGTGCAATGTCAAAGCTCACTTCTGATTACTGTTTCAAAAGTGAAATATCAGCTCCTACAGAAATAATTTCCGGGGCTTGAATGCAAGGCTCTGTATCCAAACCCTCCTGCAGTGTCACTCAGAGCAGCAACGACTTGAACACAAACTTTTCAAGCTACCAGTTACCTAAAATGAAAGTGGCTCTTCCTTACAGTGTCTTTGTACCTCTGTTTTGTGTTTGAAAATCACCCACTCCAAATCTTTTCCCTTGCTCAGGCATTTCTAAAAAAGATCTGAAAAGATTTATAAAAAACAAACCATATTTAAGAAAGATCTAAAATGTTCTTCGGGGGCCAAAGACTTTGCTACTGCCCTGGACTTGACATCCCTTGTTTCTGAGAACTAGCAGGAATATCAGCCTTCATTCCCCTGATTCATCAGATTGCAATTTCAGAAGTTACTTGGGAAAAAAAAAAAAATAGTAAGCCCCGAAGCACCATTTGTGGGCTCTCAGCAAGTGTTTAAACATCCAGCACAAACAGCAGACCTTGCTTTATGTTATACAAACAAAATGCCTCTGCACTTGAGAACTTGTCCCGCTTTGTTCAGTACCTTTTTAAATCTGCCGTTCCTGTGGCTGGGCAGCGGAGCAGGACTTTCCCCACAAGCATGTGGGCGCAGCAGCAGCTGCTTTGCTGTGAGTGCTCCGGGCCAGCCTCGGGCAGGGCTGGTAAGTGGGGTGCAAGGGCTTCCACGTCTCCTGTTCGAGAAAAGTGTAGTTTGTGTTTTTCACTGCTGGTGGGACTGTCAGAGGCAGAACACTCGTCCTGTTTGCAGCATCTCTGCTGCTCTGATCTGGCAGCAACTCCCCTCGTAGTTATTTTCCACCCTGGGGCTTTAAAAACAGGCTAATCAGTGTCCTGTGCTGGCATTAGCAAACCAGCGGGAGTGTTATCAACAGCCCGAGGAGGGTCAGAGTGAGGCCTCGGGAGTGCTTTGAGCGAAGCCGCTGGCTTGTGCTGTATAAAGCACCTTGTAAACTCATTTTCCTCCAGTAACGTGTTAAGCACAAAACCATACAGTGGTCCAAACTCTGCTCTAATCTGCTAGTGCAGACTTCAAGAAAACACCAAATAATACAGCAAAACATTTTGTGGGAACTGTCCTGCATTTGACTGTAACTTCTCAGGAGGAAAAATTTGTTTTGACAGGTTACTGGTTCTATTCCCCAATTAAGACAGAAATAGTTGTAATCCTCTGTGCTGCTGGGCAGAGTTCAAGGTTAGTTTCAGCAAAAACAAACCAAGTTGGAATAGAAGCAGAGGAAAAAAACCCAAAATCTGGAGGCAGAACCTGCCCTGAGTGCAAAGCATATATTCTTTATTATCTTATTTGCTTTAATGCACACCAGCTGATACCTGCACAGGGCAGATACCAGCTGAGGTAACGGGGAGTTTAATGTTTAAGGCTTGGCTTTTCTCTCCATAGCAACAAATCTGTAAGGAGAGTAAGAGGACATGGATAACTGGCAGCATCCAGCACAGCAAGGGCAGTGGTGCTGGAAGCCTGACTTTGGCCAGAATCTCTCGCGCCGCCACGGTGCCTGACGCAGAACCACCGCCGATGTCTGGACACGAGCACCCGACGTGCCCTGGGCAGTGTGTGTGTTGTGCAAAGCATCAGCAGAATAAACACAGAGGTGCGTGTTTGCTTCCTTGTCTTCAAGGCAGCTGGGAAAGAGGGTGGTCTGTATTTAGTCTTATTTTGCTTTTATAAAATAGTGCAGGTGGTGACCCTTGAATGTGGGTCTGCTCTCCCTGACTGCACAAAGCAGCTCCTGGGGCACAAGTGACTCCTCATAGTCACTGGCCTAGAACAGAAGAGCCCTCCACAGGTACTCTTTTCTCTCTGCACCTCTGCCACCCTATCAAAATTAGCTGTATGAAACAGATTCTCTGTCATAAATCCATGCTGCATTTATTCACACTGACAAACACCTGTGTTGCTTTTCATTTCATGGATTAACACTTGTTCATCCACTCATAGAATTTGTTGAATCAGTAATTACATTAAAACTGAATGAAATAACTGGAAAAGCTGTCATCAGTGTCCCATCGGTGTCTGAAACCAGGTGAGCCCAAGAAGAGTTGCCACCAAAATCTACTTGGAGCTAGTCTTCAGGATGTTGGTCAGAAGGGTCATGAAACCTTTTCCACTTCAGTTGTGGCTAGAAGGCATAGTATGAATGCTAATTTTCTGCCAGCTACAAAAAAAAAAAAAAAAAGAAAAAGCCTTATCTTTGTTCTCTAAGCAAGAAAAAATTATTTCTATCTATGCAGGTTTATCACAAAATACCTACCAATAACCCAGAGTAAGGGGATTAATCTTCAAAATGCCCTGATCTGGGTTCTTGCTAGATAAATAGATGTCAGAGTTATTTTAACAAGGCAGTTAATTGATGAGGAATCTCCAAGTTAGAAGAGACACACATAAGAGTATTCATTTCCGTCATGGTCCAAGCTCATTGTTTATTTCTCCTACCACACAGACACTGGCGGAAAGAAATGCAACACCAATGCAAGCAATTTGCCAAAAAATGTGCTTAATATAATATTTATATAATCTTCTCACATGCTGCCTGTTGTGAAGGGGAGCTGTGATTAAAGATCCATTTTTTCTTAGTCAAAGGTTATGGAAAATCTCAGTTGTCTGGGATCAAGAAGCAACACTTGACTACAGCTGCACATACAAAAACTGAGCAGCGTAAAAATAGCACAACAAGCACTCCAGCAATGCACATAACTAGATTTCCCTCTTCCAAAGAGCCTGAGAAAGGCCAGGCAAGCTCTTAGGGTCTGACCAGACTGGAGATGACAATTCCGACTCACAAAGATAAGGCTTCCCAAACATCTTAAGTCTCCAGTCTTGGGGTACCTTAACATGCTCCAGTGCTTCAGGACAAGGATATACCTGATTTTTTAAGATCTTAAAAGTCTAGATGAAAGAAACCAGCTCAGAGAAAGGAAAAAAAAAGGTACAGCATGAACAATGACTACAAGGTGACTACATGAATAACTGTATTAACTTTTTCTTGCTGGTTCTCCTATTGGTTTCTTCCTTTTATTCTTCTCCTGCGCACTTACAATTTGGGTAAAGACTGCAAATATATCTTTAAGAAAGGGTTGTGTTATCTGGCTGAACTGAGCTCAGTGCAATCCTGCATGTGGCCAGTTTCCAAGGAATTTAATAAAGGACCCAGTAGCTTAAACCTTCCAATGAAGCTGAGGGACAAAAATCCGATTGATTTACTCATCTTTAAACCATTGTCATGCAGAGGTAAAAATTATTGGCTCACACTAGAGCAGGAGGAATGTGACCTGTGAAAAACACAGTCAGTAGGACTGGTGTCCCCAGGTAGTCCAGGCCTGCCCCAGCCACGTTGCTCTGATAAGCCCCTTCAGATGCTTTTCCTTGCCAAGCAGCTGAAGGAAAAATGTATTTTTGTGGCCTTCTCCTCAGTTCTTTGAAACCACAAAGCCACATGTAGGGCAAAATATTTTCCAAGGCCTGTAAGTGCAGAAGTTTTTCCAGTTTAACTATTTTTGAGGAGGGTACAGGACTAAATCAAACATTTTCCAAATGGATGACCCTGCTTGCTCAGTTTATCCAAGCACAAGCGAGGATCAAACATCCCAGGCAGAAACTGTATTTACCTTGAACACTCTTCTCTCCTGCTGAACTCTCCTAAATGCGAATAAATTATCAGATTTTTTTTTTTCCCCTCATGAATCTGTTCCTAGTTCCACTCACCAAATTAACTGACACCTCCCTGGTTTGGACAAAATCTCAACAACCTCATTAGTGGCTGGCTACGCAGATCTTGAGCAAAACCCAAGATTTCTAGCAAGTTTTGCTATCAATACTTGCACTGGTTTATCAGTGATTTAATGTGTTTTTGCTTCTAAGAACACTGAAGTCCCTTGCACAGTTGGGATCCTGCAGTACAGCTTTGGTGGGAGGGCAGCTGCTGCACACAAAGGCCAAGGTGTGTTTTCCCACCTTGAAAAAAACACCGTGGAGGAGGATAAACACGGTTAAGCAGAAGGGAAAAACCACTGAAAGAAAAGCCTGTTTGATGCCCTGTGAGGCTCTGCCCAGCTGCTGTGCAGGGTTACAGGCTGCCTTCACCGCTGCTACTCGGGACCTTTTGTTCTGCCAAAAGGAGTGGAAGTTTCTGGCTGACACTGAGCCACATCTCGCTGGCCAGTGGGACAGGGGGGTCACTCTGAACCTTTTTACCAACATCAGGCAGTAAGGAATCCTTGCAGACGGATGGTTTTGTTGGATTTTCTGTGTTTTTAAGGCCAAGGACAGGAGGGTGAGCTGCTGCAGTGCCCAGCCCCCTGAGCTCCATTTCTGGCTGTGCCTCACTACCTGCTGCTTCACACCAGCTGCAAAAACCCTCTTTTCTTTTCTCTTGCTCTTTTTTTTTTTTTTTTTAAGAAAACATGGGGATAAAGTTTCACTAAGCCCAGAAACCATGACTAAAAGATGTTTCAAGGGGAGAGCAGATGAAACCAAGGGCCTCTCTCCTATCCTGGGGCTCAGAATTGTAGGATATTTCTTTCAGAGAAACCCTCAAACACCTCCAGTGGCCCTTGCTTCAAGCTGGAAGCAGTCAGTGACCAAAACCAGAGTTAACTAAATCAAGTTTTGAGCTATGCCATCTATGCCAGTGACAAATGCTGTGCTCCAGAACAGCATGGGGACGTGGTGGGTGTGAGTACCAACCACATCATCCCCCTCCTTCACGCTCTTAGCAGTGGACAACAAAGCTTGCTAATGCAGAAAAGGCCACAGTTATGTAAAGTCACTTGAGCTCCTTAAGAAGATAAAGCAAACTAATCATTAATACTTCAGATGAAATCATAGAGAGTTAACAAGGATTAAGTATTGTCCAGAAGGTGGACACAGGTGCCTTCCACCTCCACAAAGCCCAACACTTAAATTATGGCACCTTGAGAGCTGTTCAGCTCTAGGGGCTGCAGAAGGAACTGGATCTTACTTTGACAGTTCCTCAAAAGAAAAGGAAGCATTCCTTAGCATTCCATCAACTGTGAAACGCTTTTCTCTCATGTTTGCCCTCAGTTCCTAGAAAATCAAATTTCCAGAGGGTCTGTTACAGCCTAGGATTGGAGAAGTGGTAGGGGCCTGGTCTCTCAGACCAAAGTAACTCAGCCCTTGCTCTGAGTCACCACACACACACTCGAAGGAAGCAATATCAAGCATCCTGCTGACCTCAGCCACCGAGTTTCCTCATTGCAGGAGGCATCATCACCTGGAGATAAGCACACAATACTCCTTGTCTGAAAAAACCACACCGGCATACCACCCTTTCTTTCATGTGGCTAAAATTTCTATCAGCAATTCAGAAGTTGTACTTTATGAACTAAAGTTTTAAAGCATCAGGTGATCCCCAGGCAGAACCAGTATAATTACAATGCTTATGTTACCAGTGGGGGTCTGAAACCAGCTGCCCAAGACAATAACTTAAGTGTTGATACACCTGGAGACAGCTTGGGAAGCAGAATGGAGGTGTGTAGGTAGATGAAAAGACAGCCTGACAAGGTAAAGAAAATTTGCATGTGAACTTTAGGCAAAACCAAAATCAAACAACATCTTAACTCCGTTGCTTATGTCAAACATTTTCATCTTAAAGGTGGAACTATTCTGATTTTTCACTAGTAAGTGGCTTTAGACTGATGCTTCTTTAATCTTCCTTCATGTTCTGTTTGGCCCTTCTCTCATCTGCAGTGGTTTTTTTTTCCCCTCCCCAAACTTGTGTTTGCCTATCTCTGCAGGCCAAAGGCACAGAAAGTCAGATAACTCTCTCCCGAGCACAGTGCTGCCTCTCCAGCTCCTCACGCCAGTGCAGGACACGCAGCGTGATAACAGCTCTGAAGCTCCTGCACACACCCATTTAGTTCATGCCTACCTCAGAGGGACAGCCCAACAAAATTACAAAGCCGCAAGGAAAGGGAACCACAAAAATAACCTGCCCCAACCTGAACAAACTAACAAACACCCTTCAGTATCACCCCGAGGATGGCATAAAGACCTAGAGGATTTTTGTCATTAAGCTCAAGCTTGTGTCGGGGGTAATGCTGTGTGTCCTCAGGGATGCTGTATGGCAGGGCAGGGAAAAGCTGCAGCCCGAAGCAGGTGGTGGCCGTGCCCTGAATGCACTTAGAGGCTGTAATTGCCCAGACTGGCTTCACCTGGGACCGCTCCGGACACCCTGGGGGGTGGATCCCAGCCCTGGCTCCTCTCCTTGCCTTGGCTGAGGCTGTTGGCGGGGTGAGTTCCGCTGGGTCAGTGCTGGGGTCACCTCTGGCTCCACGGAGAAGCTGCGCGGGTGCCCCTGAGCCTGGCTCAGGGCTTGCCGCTGACCACACCGCCCTTGCTCCGGCCACTGCTGATCCCTATCTCCGGCCCCGCCGCCTGCATTCACACCCGGCTCTCCAAAATGGCTACAGCCGCCCCACCTCCCCCGCCTACCTGGTTTCTACTTATTTATTTACTTGTTTATTTTAAAATTCGGCTCGTTTTGACAAAACGCGAAGCCCTGGGGAGCCGACAGCGGAGGCACGGCTGCGGTCCCGGCAGGGAGCGGGCGATGGGGCGGGCAGGGCTGCGGGGACGGGCAGTGCGGGGGTCCCCGCAAACCCCGNGAGCGGGGCCGCGCCGCCGCTGCTCCCCTTCCCGCCCCCGCGGGGCAGCCCCCGGGCCCCGGGGGGACCCACGCGCGTTCAGGGCGAGGCTGCAGGGGGAAGGTGGTGTTTGCCTGGACCCCCCATGGTCGGGATTTTACCTCCCAGCTCCACCGAGGAGTGAGGGTGCCCGGCATCTCAGAAAGCTCGGCCGGTGGGAGATGGGAATTGCGGCTTCTGCTGGACAGCCCTGGGCGAAGGAAGGTGTGGGAGATGTGGCGTGGAAAGAGGGAATCGTAGCGTACCAGCAGCTGTTTGCTTGCCGGGTTATTTTTGGAGATTTTTTTTTTTTTTTAACTGTCTGTAGGAAGGCGGGTTTACATCTCACTCCTCCGAGCCTTGCTGCTCTCCATTGGCTGAGGAACGGTGTAAAACCAGTGCTTTGGCAAATACTGATCTGGCTGGTTAGCTCTTCTTCCCTTATTCCTGAGGGCAACTCCATAAAAAGCACGTAATCTGCACCTTTTTTAGCTTCCTTCGTGAGATTTGGCTGCTGGCTCGGTGGGGCCTTCCTTGGAAAGGGCTGGGTGTCCCTGGGGATCGAGGTCTGGCGTGTTTGTGGGGCACTTTGTGTAATACAGGATGACAGCAGTGACGCAAGCGCACCAAAACTTTTGAACGTGGGCTCAGTCGTGGTTACGTTTGGATATAATTTCCCCAATTTCTAGGAAAATTGTGTTACGTAGGCTGGAAGATAAAGCAGGCGCTCCTGCTGCCGTGGGGCAGGACGGGGAGGCAGAAAGGCTGCGGTAGTGAGGGGTGTTGCCCTCGGGTTTGTTAACGGGACCAGGACCCTCCCCTGCCTGGTGTCACCGGGTGTAGAGCGGCTGCGGCTCCTGCCCGGTGAGTCACAGGCTGGCTCTTGTTTACAGCCATCACTTTGCTTCTGCCAGCCTTGTAGCAGGCAGCTGCCTGCTCCCTCCATGCCTGACTCCAAACCGGGGCGTGGAAAGGGATTTCCGTAAGGTTGGTGTTTCAGAACCTCTCGGACTGGGAGGGGGACCCCCACTCAGCTGTTGAAATGCGGTGGTGGGCCATTGCTTCTTGGCTGAACACCTTCACCGCTCCTTGGGTCATTCCCACGATGCTTGTGCTGGCGTGTTCCACGAGCAGGGATTCGTTGGCTGTGCCAGGGGAATTGGATACTGCTCTCGCTGCTCTTGTCAACACCTGGCTCATTGTTGGTTCTGTAGCACGTCCCATGGTGCTCATGTGGCTCTTTGAGATGTGAGGAGGGGGAAAAAAAATTGTTAATACCGAAGAATCTTGAAGACTCTTTAAGATTTTTTTGATCTTTAAAGACTGTTAATTCTGAATTAACCTTTTTATATTGGCAAATGCCAGAGAAACTAGTTCATATGAGGCAAAAACCTACTAAACCAACTCTGACTTGGAGCAATCCCATATAGGGTCGATTGATTTTTGTAGTGCTTTGCGTAGAGCTGAAGATGGGACTGATTAAATGCCCGCTGTGGGACTCCTGGTGCTCCTCCAGTGTGTTGCAGAGCAGTTTGCAAAGTTTCCAGTAAGTTTGCTTAATGTGACCTTACTCAGTTCCGAGGCACTCCCATAATTATGGCTGCAATTAAAGGCAATGACATACATTTATATAAGATGCCAGTCCTTTTAAATCAGTCCTTCTAAACCATCTAATGAGAGCATTCACGTAGGGATAGCTGTGCAGGATGAGGACCCGAAGCTGAGAGCATGTTGGGGAGGATTTGGTTTCAGAACTTTCTTGAGGTCATTTGAAGGAAGGATCTGCTATGAAATAGGACATTTTATTATGAAAAGGTACTGATTTATAGATATAACCCTTACCAGTAGCAGGATGTTGTTGAATTGAGTGATCGTAACACTTTATTTTTTTTATGTATCATCTGTCCAATTAAAAAAAAAAAATCAGCCTGGTTGCACCAGTATTTTTCTCAATTTGATTGCGTCAATGTTCCTTCTGCTCTTATGAGTAAGTGATTTGGTAAATCCAACTTGTGGACAGTATTTAATTGCTGGTGAAGCACTAGGGATGTGTTCTGAATGGCTCACTGGACTTGCATGATTTCCTTGGGGCTTGACCTCTGCGTATGATGCCCACAGATTTTTCCTTAGATAAATATAAATATTAGACTTGAAGTGCTGGAGAAGATCACGTATTTGGGGAATGCTTTGGTTTTCTTCTGAAAGAAATGACCTGGTGGAGTATTCCCACCTTCCCACTCTCTTTGTTTTGTTTCTCTTTTTTTTATTTGCTTGCTTTAATTTATTGAATATGGTGTAAGCTTGTGGCCCGGCATCCTGGGTAGAGCTTCTTGGGAAGAGTCACAAGGCCAGTGTAGTAGAAAGGGTAAAAATTCTCAAAATACAAATGAGGAGGCACTAGCTGTTGAGCCTGAGAGGTGCAGGGTTCCTCGGGTCTGCACTGGTTTTCCCCAGAAGCCATTTTTTCCCATTATAAGAGAAATAATTAGTCTGTTAACCTTTTCTCACAGGCAAAGTGCTTGGCTTGTGGTGTCTGAGACCATAAGAGGTTAAGTAATTAAATTGTAAAAGGGAGTAAAAGAGAATAATCAACTCCAAACTGCCTAGTCTGTCTAGCTGGGCTCTCCAGCATCTGAAACTAAGTAATTTAGGTTGATTCCTGATTTCACTAGATTTTTACCAGGCACTCAAAGTGTGGCTGCAGGAGAGAGTCCCACTTCACACAGGTTGCTTCCAGTGGCGGTGGGTTGATTTTGGGCCCGGTTTGGTTGTACAGAGAGGCAGTGTCAGGGGCAGCACTGCCCTGGTGTGCTCTGACAAGGTTCCACGTGGGGCCAGGGTGGCTTATAAACCAGGCTTGTACCTGGGTGCCTGCCAAAGCCTGGCCCTAAGTATTGTAATCACTCACTAATTATGAATGCTAATCTCTAGACGTACTGAACCTGTTACCTGCTGAGGTGCTGACCCGGTCGGGCTGTGGGGAATAAAATCACAGGATGGTTTGGGTTGGAAGGGACCTTAAAGTTCATCCCATCCCACCCCCTGTCATAGGCAGGGACACCTTCCACTATCCCGGGTTGCTCAGGTCCCATCCAGCCTGGCCTTGGACACTCCCAGGGATGGGGCAGCCACAGCTTCTCTGGGCACCCTGTGCCAGGGCCTCCACACCCTCACGGGGAAGAATTTATTCCTAATATCCCATCTGACCTTGCCCTCTGGCAGTTTAATGCCATTCCCCCTTGTCCTGCCACTCCATGCCCTTGCCAAAAGGCCCTCTGCAGCTCTTTTGGAGGCCCTTTAGGCACTGGAAGGTGCTATAATGTCTCCCAAAGCCTTCTCTTCTCCAAAACCACTCTGGATATGGTGAGCCTGTGAATTTGTGTCCGTGCAAAGAGAAGAAATACTTGGGGTTTTTTGTGTAAAATGTGTCAGCTTACCTGTGCTATTACAACAGTGCAGTTTTAAGTGCCTTTAGGGTTGTGTTTTGATTCTGTCAGACTTATCTCTCATTTGAGAAGCTGCTGAATGGGGGGCTCTCCTGGATGCTGGCGTCTGAAGTAATGCACTGGAATTAATCCTGAAGCCCTGAAGTACTGAGCTGCCATGACTACAAATGATAAGTCTCTTAATTGCAAGTGACTTTTACCCATGTGATGGATAAAAAGGATGTTTTGCAAATGTTTTATTAATAAAATGAGACGGATTTGTCATGAGTGCCCGTGTTGAAATAATGTGCCTGTTACACTGAAACATGGAATTTAAAGCTGTAATTTCTTCACTTGGATATCTGAAACGCCTGTATGGCATTAGTTTCCAGGTGATTCAGTATGTTACTATATTGGTTACAGGCTGTGCATGAGTAGAAAAATGTAGGAAAAGGTTAAAAAAAAAAAAAAGAGGGGGTGAATAATGGGTTTTAAGTTCTTGCCTCTTCTGTAGACTCTGAAGGTGAGCTAGAGTTGCCTGAACTCTTTCCTGAGTAGTTATTTTTTAAAAGTTTTCTTCTGCTTGTGCGTGGTGCCCTGTCTTTGTGCGGAGCTGGCTTCACACGTGTTGTGCCCTGGGCTTTGCCAGGGGAGCTGTGTGATCCAGGCTCCCTGGCAGCTGTTGTCTCTAAACAAGAGCTACAGCAGCCCCTGCCAGCCCCGGATCTGCTGCGAGGTTGGTGCTTGTCACTCGAGTGGCACCTAAAAATGGCTCGGACGTGCTGTTCCTGCCTTGCTCGGAAAAGCCACTCGTGGTGCCGCTTCTGTGGCAGTGGGTGCCCCGAGTGAGGGGTTTCTCCGTGTGCAGGCAGCAGCACGCTTGGTGAGTTGTCTCAGTCTGAGCTGGCGCTGCAGAGGCTCGGTTTGATCCTGCCTGTGTTTTAGGTGCCTGAATGGGAAGGGTTCCTGAAGCAGCAAGAAGTCCTCATGTCTGGGTTAGGTGCAGTTTGCCAGTGGATAATTTAAATCAAAACATGGGAAGACAAAATATTTGCGGTGGTTTATTACAGCTAAAAGCTTCTACATGGCTACACCTCCCCTTTTGGCAGGAGCACAACCACCATGAGCTGTTTTAATGCACCTGAAACTGCTTCTGACCAATGACCACTGGCAGTATTTGGATTTAAGGCTGGCTCTTCCTTCATTTTAAGTTTCCTTTGATTGTCATATACCCCTGGAAATCTAATTGATGTTGTTGGCTAATAACAAGCAACATTTGTTGTTCATGGGATCCCTGTTGATATCCTTGAGCTGCGCAGCAATTACCTTCTGTGTTGAGGAGGGGGGAAAAAAAAAGCTTTGTATTTTTTTTCTGCTACCCATGTGGAACTGGTTTCGCCAAAACAATGAGGAGATTTCAGGGGTTGGTGACCTCTTGCAATTAAAACATGTCAGATGGCTTGTGAGAGGTGGACTGATGGGGCAGAGGAGGAGGGGGAGCAGCCCTGTTACTGCTGAAGTCATTACTCATTTTTGGTGGGAGATTGATCTTGCAGATTCTTCTTTTTTTTTTTCTCCCTGAGAAATGCTCTATTTGGGGGTTAGAGTAGAGTAGCTTAAAAATCCAAGCAGTTCTGGAAGAGATATCTCCCACAGATTTATGTCTTGGGGTTTTAACTGATTTTTCTTCCCCAGGCTGGGCCGGTTCCAGGGATTTGGGCTCGTCTGGTGCCAGCCTCAGGTCTGATGGGACCAGGTCAAAGCCCTGTGCGTGCTGGGAGCATTGGCAGGGCGCCTCTTCACTCCTGCTGCCCACTTCTCATTAAAATATGGAAGACTAATGTTTGTGAGACCTCTGTCCAGTGTGAAAGAAGGTTCAGGTGTCCCTGGTGGTGAGGGGGGGGACCCGAGCAGGCACTGAGCAATCCAGGGTGGGGTGTCTGGAGCCAGCAGGCCTGGACAGCTGGTGTTTCACTGGGGGTGGTGAGTGTGAGGGCTGGTGTGCTCATTTGCTTCTGATTCCCTTGCTTTGTTTGCTATTTTTGTACCTTGTTTGGTTTTCAATTGATATTTAAATTTTGGAATGTTTTTTTTGCACATTCTGGTGCCAAGGCGGTCCCTTGTGCCGTATGTGACGGAGTATGGCCTTCTGTGCACCTGAATAATTTTTTGTATTTTCTCTAGGGACACACTTGTGCTGAACCAAAGTTATTTTTGCAAAATATAAAGAGAACTCAGGTGGGCTGCTTTTTTTTTTTTTAATAGAAGGCTTCTTTACTAACATTGTCCTGGAGCCTCACTTGGTGAATGTTTCAGCTTGCAAGAGTTTCATTTGTAGCATTTGTGCTATTTAGCCTGTCTGCACTCTGTAAATTTGATTATTTTGGCTGTCATAATTTTATTACTCTTATTAAGCTTCCTCATTTGCACATTGATCCTGTTAGTTTCAGGAAGCTGATAAGCCATCTACTTCCAAAATGCACAGAAAATGAGAAATCTGCCCTGGAGGCTCTGAATACTGAGATTCACTGTGATTTAGATCTCTGTGTGTCTGGCCTCTATTTTTTCCCCCTTCGGTGTTGTTTTAGACTACCTGCCTTCATTGCAGTTTGCCAAATCAAGATGAATTTTTGCTTTTATTATAAATTCTGTCATTGGTAGCTTCTGAGAAGCTTTGCTCTGGTTTGCTTGTATTTTTATTTGGATGAATACCCTCCTTTTTCACAGAGCTTAAGAATATTTCCAGCGGCAGCTGGCGTCACATATGCTGTGAGTTGTTTTCCTCCTTGTGTCGGTGTCAGTTTTCCATGCTGGCTTTCCAGAGGGATTTATTCTTTACTTTCACAAAACCTGCTTTGCCGTTGCCTGCGGGACATGCAGGAACCCTGGTGTAGCTGAGAGGACTTTGGGCCTGTTACTCTTTGCTCTTGCTCCCATTGCCATGGGCTTTTCCCTCAGTGACTTACCTGTCCTATAAAGTAGGCTGGAGTACCATCCTCTGTTGGACCTTTTAACTCCTGTCCCCCTTTTTAAAAATTTGTTCTGGCTCTCAGTGAATTCTAGTCCCTCTTACAAGTTTAGGTTTTACCCCCTCTCCCCCTGCCTCTCCTGTCCCAGGGCTGCTTTGAGTGCTTCTCTCTATTTAAATGTTATTTATGTCACTGAAATGTTTGCAGACCCCTGTTTCGTTCGTGTTCTCCATGACCTCTCCGCGCAGTCACTGCTGCTTCCAACGAGTTGTTGTTCTTTTTTTTTGGTGATGTTCTTCCCCGCTCCTGGTTCAGCATTTCCTCCTCCTCCCACGGTTTGACCTTGTCTTGCTCTTGGTCTCCCTGTGCCATTTTCCATGGCTTCAACTTCTATTAAGTGCTGCTGACTCACAGATTCACTCTACACCTCCGAGGGTTTGTCACCCAGGCCAGTGGCTGTTTTCCTCCTTGCCTTTTTCCCTTCGAGTTCCCCATCAGTCATTCAGTATGTCACTCCCCAAACCCCGGGTGGTGCTTCCCAAGCTCTCTTATCTCCTGTCTTTTAAAGTGCTGCCATCTGATAGGTAGCTCTGTCCCAAAGCCTTCAAGATTTTTCTAAATATTAATCTGGTGTGCTTCATGCATTTGAATCGCATGCAGATTTTGTGTACTCTTTGTTGTCGGTGTATTTCTCCTTTTTCATCTCGTCAGAGAACTTCCCTAACGCATGTTGTAAGTTTTTACAGATGTTTTTCTTTGACGTGACAGCTCTTGTGAAATTGTACTTCTGAAGTTAGTTGATAGCATTTGGTTTTAAAGATGGCATAAAGTGTTTTAGTCCCACTCTGAGAAGGCAGCTGCCCTTGTTTTATCATATTTTTTTAATTTAGCAACCTAGACCTACTGTTATGAGCAAGTGGGATTCATAGGATCCTAGCTGAGTGACAGGAGAAAGGATGTGTGTACACCAGAAATGTTCAGATATCTAATAGAAAAGTAGCTGAGCATAATTCATAAGCCTGTGAGCCTGGATAAGGGCTGTCTGTTGTACTTGAAACTGTCAGTCCTTTCCTTGTGCTCCTTTTAATTACATTACTACTCATACCTGCAGACTCAAGCTCGAAACTGGGGAGGTTTTCTGATGTGCTGATGTGATTGAAGAGGAATAGAGAGCTTTGAGGTGATAGAGGCACTTTCAGGCTGCTTAGCAGAGGCTGCTCGTAAGCAGCTTCAAGAGGCACAAAGACAGACACCCCCACGGATGCAGGTGTGTTTTTGTTTTCCCTCCTCTTTCAGATACTGCAGATTAATCCAGCCTTTGTTTTCCATGGTTATATGACGGATATCAGGTGGCTGAAGTGGACTTGCTGCTGTATGACCCTTGCAGGGAGGTGGGGAGCGTCCGAGGGTGCACCCACCACGCAGGGGCTGTCCCAGGCTGTTCCGTGCTGTTGCTGTAGCAACAACATCAGGTACTGCCAGAAAAATGTGCGGGAATGACTCTCCTCAGTGCACTTGCCATCTTGGAAACACGGGATTTTCACTTAACCTCTGGACATGTGAATGTAAATAGGCAATTTGTGCAAATGCCGTGTGTTTTGATGTCCTCTTTCTGCACTTCTTACAAGCACGGGCCCCCTCACGTAAATAGCTTGGAGTCCCTGGTATACAGCAAGAGGTTTTATCTACAAAGGGCTTTTTAACACTGGATTGCACTCAGAAAACATGAATAATGGATGCCATCTTTCCTTTATGTTGCATCATAACAGGAAGATTTAAAATGTTGCTCAACTTTGTGATGATGGGAATAGTTTTAAGCAATACCTGGAAGCACCACTTGAGGATCTTGCCTGTTTTTCAGGGAAATAATTTCAGTGTTCTCTCAGAGATAAAGATGGGAGGTGACTGCTTGTACTGGAGGTGTAAAGATTTAGTGATTTGTCCTTCAGATTTAACAAACAGAATTAATGCAGGCTAGCCTTAAATCTAACCCCTGTGCTAGACTTAACACAGGAAAATTCCTTGTGCGAAAACAACGGCATCTCATCAAAAGGGTTTGTCTCCAGACATTAAATTTCTCCCACATTTAAAAGAGATCAGTTATTTCTTCTGAAAGGCGATAAGCATCTAGACTAACATATTTGTATACTTAGAAATAAGGAAAATACTCTGAGCGGCCACACTTTGAGGAATGGTTCACATAAAGATAACAAGAACAGAGGGATAGTGTGGCAAGGTGTATTTTTTTTAGTTGATGTTGCTGTGTCTGTGAGTCTCTGTGTTTGCTCTGGGGTTCTCGTGCAATCCACATGCTGGTGAGATGACGTTCTGCTGATAAGCTGTATCTCCCCAAGTAATCTTAGATCCCCTGCTACAGTTTATGTTCCTGCAATGCAACGAGCGAGTTCTGTAGAGAGCGAGCCAAGAGTTTATTGGTACAATTCTTACAATAAAACCTTTGTATGGCTGGTGCTCGTTTCCTGATGGTTGGGTCGTCGTGGTTTGGAAAATACAACCGTGCTGGAATCCAGCCACACATGAACGCTGCTGTCAGGGATACCTCGTTCCTTTGCACGCACCGTGAATAACTCTGATGATGTTTCAGTAGACAATGAGGAAAATACCATAAATGCAAATTACTGTGGGAATTACCTGTCTCTCCAGCCAAGTAAGTGTGGTGTGAGGTTCCTGAGTGCCCGAACCCTGTCAGATCTTCCCTTGTATCAGATGTGTTGATGGTTGTTGGAATAGATAGGAGCTTGTTTTCTTGCTGATTTACCTGACATGAACATTTTCTGTTTGGATAAATTATTTTCCTTATCTATGCTAAGGAATATTTTGTTGTAGCTCAAGGAATCTCTTTAGTATCTGTATTTATATGGCTTTGTCTGTGTGGGATCTTGGGTGTTGTTTAAATCTATTCCCCAGTTAGCACTGAAGAATTTTCTTGTCCTTAGTAGTAGCTCATTCTCATCTAAGGCATGATTACATCTGGATGTTTGTTACCAGTCTCTTTGATAGATTGATCTGTAGCCATGAAGTCTGGTAGTAAAAAGAAGTCTTACAAAATAATTTCTGAAGGTGTGTCTTGCTGAGGGCAGATTCTTGTTTTACTTCTGAATTCTTAATGGCTTTTTTCTTGTCTTTGGGGTAGCAGTCTCTGCTTCAAGACAGCTGGAACATTTTCCCTTTAGGCAGTGATAGGAAATAAGATACGGAGTGGATGGTGCCAGTAATAAAACTTACTTGTTGCTCAGAAGAAATGAAGGAAGTGCTAGGGCCGTGTATCACAAGGCCTGGTCCTTGTGATTTCAGTTGGCTTGGAATCGAGTCCCAGATGGAAGGAGCTGTGGAGATGGTGTGGGGAACCTGCTGAACCTGTCATGTGGGATGCCTGAAATTTTTGGGGGCTTAGTGGGCTATTTGTCATTTTTGCTGGGTTGACTCCTGGGGCATTAGACTCTGGGAAAACAAAAAGGATGGCACTTTTGGGTTGACGAGGGAACCATAGGCAGCCTTGATGAGATGGGAAGTCTTCATTTAAGAGGCTGACGTAACAAAATGTCCTGAGAGCCTGAACTGAGAAGGTGTGAGTCAGTGTATGTCACTGTGCTAACACAGCGTTGCACCTCTCTGCCTCGATGGCTCGTTGTGCTTGCTAAGCTCTGGATGGGAAAGAACTCACTCTGTTCTCTGTGGGAAGCTCTGTGAGAAGCTTTTAGCTCCTGAGAGATCTCTTGTGCAGGATGACTGTTCCCGAGGCATGCTCTGTGTCATCATCCAGGAGTTCAGGAACAGCCCAGGGAGGAAGAGAGGTGCTTTCTTTGGTGCAGCTTCCTTCATCTCTGGGTTTCCTTGGCAATTAAATAGCAAGGCTTGGGTTAGTGCCTGCCTTACAGAGGTCACAACATACTGAGCAGAAGGGCATTGTGTTTTAGGCAGGTTGTTAGGGACTTCTCTTCCACAGGGAGGAAAAACCTGCCAGGCTTGATCTGCACTTCAGGAATATGGGAATTACTTGGAGGAGAGAGCAGTGTGTTCCCTGCTGAGGTCTTAGTGTAACAAGGGATGTGACAGGACAGGCCAAGTGTCCCACCTGCTCTGCAGCAGCTTTGGTCATTATAGCAGAAACTGGGTGCATTTACAAGTCTTTCCACCATATAAGAGCACCCCAGCAAATACTTGGTCAGAAAAACCCATCAGCACCGTCTCCCACATCAGCTGTGTGGCAGAGAGATCTCTCCCATTCCACCTGAAACCCAGTTTTGAAATGCTGGAGTGCTGTTACTTGTGAACAGAAAGGGTGAAGCATAGCTGTGTGTTTGGTCGCTGACTCCTCTCATTGGCTTGCAGTGTTGTAACAGCCTTGTATAAATTAGATAGCTGCTGTCCTGGGGTGATGCTTCCAGCTGCACAGATTTTGGCCAATGAAGGACTGCCACCAGCCTGCTGAAGGTATATTTGAAACATTTTATGTTTTGGTTTGGTTTTTTTTTCCTTAAAAGAGAAAATCAGTTATAAGTTCGACAGGAATTATCCTGTCTGCTTTATACAAACACTGATGCATTGCAGCAGGCTGCCTGTTAGCTGGTCAGAGCCAACTAATCTGTGTGAAACTGGGGAGCTTTGGATGGGTGTCAAAGCTGGATATGTAAGATACGTGTGTGGCTGAAGGCTATGCTGGTGTGTGTCTGTATTTCTTGAATAACAGCCATATGTAATGATCTTTGAAAAGTCTGTGTTCCTCTGTGTCTCCTCAATTTGTGCTGAAACAAAACTGGTGCTGTGCTATGGGTGATGTCTTTTAGGGTGCTTGTACGTGGGGGGCCTCGCAGCCCTGTCTCTGCTCCTTCTTAAAGGGGGGTAAGGACTTAAACTCTGATCTCTCCTCCTCTCACTATTGCCAGATGTAGAAAATGCAGATGCCAATCTTAAGATGGAATCGTTTAAACTAATTCCTGTTTGTCACTTCGAGTTAGAGCAGTAACCTGCCAGTTGCAATAGAGAGGGGTTGGATTTAGGTTTTTCTCAGCTAATTACTGCCAGCTGTGTGTGTAGAGGTCGGATACTATGGGTTTTGTAAAAGTAAGTAGCTGCGAATGCAGGGCTGAAAAGTGTATCCCATGGCTTAGTGGAAGGAGAATTGCTTTAGAGAAGTTGAAGTAATAGATTAATGATGAAATATAATTTGTTGGTGTTTAATACCTAGAGAGAAGTGGGGATATTTAATTCTGAGTGTGGACTCACTCCTCCCAATATTTTTTTTTTTTTCATTTGGAGGCGAAAACTCAGGGCCGGTAGATGGACTTTTCTGCCCTGTAGCTTCCCGTAACCTCTGGCTCTGCCATGTGTGCTTAAAAGCCAAGTGCTGATGTATTTTAGTTCTGCGGAGCTTTCCCATCTCCCGGCACGGCGATCCCGGTGTCGCTTGGCTGTGACAATGCCTTTCCGAAGGGGAACCGGGGAATTCATTTTTCCGGGAGCACTGCTTGGGCACGGGCGGATCGGCGGGCTTGGGGCACTTCTCGGCACAGGGACGGCCAGCGCCGTGTCCCCCTCCCCTTGTCCCCGCGCTGTGTGTGTCCCCACCGTGTCCCCGCGCTGTGCGTGTCCCCCCGCTGTGTGTGGCCCCACNTGTGTGTGTCCCCGGGGCTGTGCCGAGGGCGGTGCGTTTGCTCGCGGCAGCCACCAGGGGGCGCCACAAGGGAGGCGCCCGCTCGCCCGCGGAGGGGCCAGGGCGCCGCCTGGCGGCGCGGGCGGTCCCGGCACCCGCGGGAGCCTGAGAGGTGTCCCCGGGGTGTCCCCGGGCCGAGGGCGGAAGGGCTGGGTGATGCGGGAGAGCTGCCGGGACGCTGCAGAACCCCCAGACTCACCGCTGGCCCATGTCTCGGAGCCCTCCTGGCCCTCAGCTGTCGCTGCGCAGGGGCCTCAGGGTGGGTTTGTCGGGAGCGGTGTCTGGCTCGGGGTGCTGAGGGCGTGGGCGCCTGCGACACTGGAAAGTCTTCTTTCCTTGTTGCAAGTATCGAGTGTGTGCTGCCAGAGAGATGGTGGAAGGATGGGAGGAAGAGATGTTGGGTGGTTTATGGATGTGTTATGGGCTGTCAGACTAAAAAAGTGGTATCTTTACTAGGGAAGTGAGATACATGGAAGTTACTTGCACGTATTGTGAAACTTGGATTATATGGCTGCCATATGATACAGCATGTTCACAGATACAAGTTGGGTTTCTGTAGGATCAAGCAGAAACCTTGGTTCAGTCTCTTTTATTTCTCTTGTCTCTAAATAATTAATTAATTTGCTGTAGGCATTAAACCCTAAGTTTCCTGTCTTGTCAGTCGGTTGTTTCCAGAGAGTGAGTGTAACTTGGCTCAAGTGCGTTATTTCCGTGCAGCAGCTCATTTTCCAAGACTGCCTTTCCCCTGACCTTTTGCCTCTGGAGAGGGGTGGTTTCTCAGGTAAGCTCTGCTTAGCACGGCCCTGAGAGCAGATGCTTTGTGTAAAAGCCTTCCCAGGGGTAAAGACTTGTTCATGGTTTCCTTGTAGCAAACAAAGCTCTTCACCTGCAGGCATCAGCTCTGCTCTCCAGCCTTTGCATCAAGACAGCAGCTGATGACAGTGAGATTGTGCAGAAGGTGATCTCTGTCATTTATTGGGAATCTAACGAGCAACACTTGTTCTGTCTTTTCCCAGGAGCTGAATGTAGTACCCTTGTCAACCAAGTTGTGAAATGAGACCTCAGGAGTGGCACAAGATTCCTGTATTTGTTTTCTCTATGTCCTTGGTCAGATAGCTCATTACTGCACTGAGGTTTAGAAACAAACCGCGAAACAACTAACCCTTAAATACAACATAATCACATAAGCTTATCGTCAACCAAGCTGAACTCTTTGCCTCACAAAAACAAAGGCTAGCAGGTGTCTCTGCACACCTCTAATGTTATTACAGACACCTGGACAAACCCTTAACTGACGTTTGGTGCAGGTGCCACTGGTCTGAATCTGCCTGAGCAGAAGGGAATTAATTAACTGGCAGTGTGCCTGGTGCTTTAAGGACGAGACTTAGAAACGTGGTCATTCACCCCACAGACTTCTGAAAAACGCTGTTCTTGTATGAAAAACATCAGGTCAGTGTTCTTGGCTTGAGGCAGGTGTGTGACAGAACTTCCAGTTCTTGTGCAGGGTGTGGATTTGCAGAAAAGAAGCACGAACTTTGTTTCTAGAGACTGGAAGGATTTAATAAGTTTTCTACTTAATGTATGTAAAACAAGCTTGAGAAGTGTGGCTTCTAAATCCACATTCCCATTAATCTCTTATTTCTGTTAATATGACATCTGTTGTGGACTCTCCTGGAGAGCATTGTCAGGGAAGCTGGAGGATCTTGGTGTCTGCCTTGCCGTGATCACGGGAGGGCGAGGTGGGGACGTCCTGGTGCTGGACTCTACCCTGGAGTTCCTCATCTGTGTGTTGCAACGTTCTGTGTGTGCACAGGAGACAGACTGCTGGGACCAACCTGGGACAGAGATTGAACTGTTCCTGCTCACACCTCTTTTGGCAACTGCTGGAAGTAAACACGCAGTTGACAGGAGAAACCAAGACGCTTTTCAGCTTTCAAAACCTCCCTCTCTCTGCTCCTAGTTTTCAGACCCTTGTAATGTAACTCCTGTAGCCCCTCTGCCCCTCCCCACATCAGCTATCGACTCAAAACAAAATCAGGAAGAAAACCTTGGGTAAAAATGTAGTGTAGGGCACCTACAGTGGAAAACTGTTATCGATCTTGGAGAGAAGGAAATAACTTGGAACAGAGGGAAAAGCAGGTCAAGCAAACATGGTTCTGGAAAAACAGTGCTGACTCTCCCAGAGGTGTCTTGCCAAATGTCTCTGAGAATTGATTTTTTTGTTATTTAGAAAGGTACATTTTAGCTTGTAATAGAACATAAAAACAAAAAATGATCCTCAGGTGCTCAGTGTCTGGTTAGTATTAAAAAAGGAAGTATGTATTGGCCTTCACTTGTGTTTAGGCCAGTGTCATAATAATGGAGTGATTAATAATGAAAGTATGTATTGCACTTGACTGCCATATTTTCAGCGTGTTGCATTTCTTTTCTGTAAAATAAATAGGGAGGTGTATATATGCGAAATACTGAGGTTTTTTAGGGCTGTGCTCAGGCTAGTTAATGAAGTGGGTTTCCCTAAGCTATAAAGGTGATGTGGAAAGGTGACAGCTGGGTGTCGTGTTTAGTCAAACCACTGCTCCCACTGCAGCTTCCCAGGGCCAGCTTTTATTTTGGGAGCCAGATAGGATGTAGGAAACCTATGGTTTATTTATGTTTTTTTGCATCGCTATTAATTTAGCCTTCAGGCCAAAACAGAGTTTAATTGGAAAAATGTATCACCCAATGCATGGCTTAAAACACACTGCACGCTCCCTGGGCGTGCTATTTTTAGGTTTTGGGTTGGTTG
>VZTF01002956.1:1540444-1569532 GCA_013397755.1 Cnemophilus loriae | reverse complement strand
AAAAAAAAAAAAAAGGCTTTTCAGAGGCAGCGTGGTGTTCCCTGCAGCCAGAGCAGCGCAGCAGCAGCACGGAGCGGACTCACCTGCTCTGCTCGCAGCACGACCCTCGCCTGGGCCGCCTCCTTCCCGGGGGGGCCTCGGTGGCCCCGGGGCGGCCTCCCCGTGCCTGGGGCACCGCGGGGCTGCGGCTTCCCCCGCCGGCCCTGCCCCGGGGGCGGCCCCGGCGCGCCCCGCCCGCCGCCGCTGCGGTGGGAGCCGGGAGCGGCCGAGGATGGCGGCGGCAGGGGCGGCGCGGGAGCTCACGCAGAACCCGCTGCAGAAGACGTGGGAGCCCTACGACAACGGGCTGCCCGCGGGGCACAGCGCGCAGCGCGGCGGTGAGCGGCACGGGCAGCCCCGGGACCCCCCCCGGGCTGGTCGGGGTCGGGGTGCGAGGGGATGGAGCCGAGCCCGAGCGCTTTGGGTCGGTCCCCGCTGCGGGGGCGGCGGTCGCGGTTCCCCGTGGAGGGTCGAGCCCCGAAGCTGCTGGCTCTGTGCCCAGCGGAAGGCAGGGAAGCTCAGCTGGGATGAATGTGTTTTCTGGTTGCTTTTGTTGGTGTTTTGGGGGTTTGTTTGGGTTTTTTATTTATTAGACGCTCTGGTGTCAGGAAGCGTTTATATTCGGTATATTCTTCTTGGAGAGAGGCCTAAAAATGTCACTGTGTTCTTGTTTTGGTTGTTGTGTTCCTTTTGTGTTTTTTTTTTTTTTTTCCCGTTAAGGCCAATGCTGTATCAGCCCATCTGTTCTGTGAGTTAATGACTTCCCATATTTTGAGGTGCAGCCAACCAAGTCATCAGCCTCCTGAGACTTTGGCTGTGGCGTTTGTAAACCGTAGTTCATTAGCAAACTTTGCCTCACAGGTTGTTTTTTCCCCTCTCTTTCTTTCATTTCCCCCCCTTACTTAAGTAACTGAGGTCTGGTACACGGCAGTTTTGCAGACAAAAAGGGCTTTGTCGTGTGGAATTGTTTGTATTTGTCATGCAAAGAGGCTGTGCTGACAGAGCTGAGGCTCTGCCGGTATGGCAGGAGTCCATGGGCTGCAGCCTTGGCTCTGTCTGCTCTTGCTTTGGTCCAGCCCTTGCTAAAAAAAAAAAACAAGAAAAAAAAAAAAGACCCCCAAAAATCCCTAAACCACCCCAAACTCTCTTGTTGTGTGCTGGGCAAGCAGGCAGGAGTGTGTTTCTGTGGGAACTGAGTTATTGCAGCATCTGAACCATGGTAGGTTAAGGAGAGATGAGTGCAGAAATAGGAAAAGGGTAAGAAAATGTGTATAAGTGCTTTTGTAAACACGCTAAGAAGACTGCTTCATTTTAGCCTTGATGTGGCATCTCTTTTCCAAACAGAGTAATATCTGTTACAGCTGTGACACAGATATTGTTTTACAAAAAAATCCCCCAAACCCAAGAACAAAATTGCATATGGGTCATGTGTAATTTGATGATGTACAGAGTCTTCTTGGCAGAATTATTTAGGTTCACTTGACTATAACTTAAAAAATATTTCACATACCCGTGGGGTTTTTTGTAGGACTCTATAAGTTTAATGCCTAAGACCCCTTATAAATGAAAAAACCTTTTGCTAGAAAAAGAGATTTGCAATTTTTTTCTTTTAATCCTTTTGCAGCCCTAACCATAACAAGTCTGCAGTCATTTGTGATACGTAAGAATTATAAACAGCCTGCTGAGGAGCAGAAGCTACTCTTCCTTGATAAAAGCACCTATCTCGTTTCAGCAAACTGAGAACACTCTAATTTTTCCCATGCAAGGGTGTTGCAGAGTCCTTTTCCCAAAGATTTCCATGCATCTCGTGTTGCCCTGTGTTCTGGTGAGGCAGTGTGACCTGTGGGTGCTGTAGCTGTGCTGTGGCAGCTCAGGATGGACTGCCCAGGTGGGTGATGTGGGGCTGTGTTGGGCTGACCAGCTCTCTGCTGCTTCAGGTAACTGTGTCAGATGTTACTGTTCCAAAAATACCAGCTCAGGGTAGAAGTGGTTTTCTTGTCCTCAAGTGTAGCTTTGCAGTGGGAAAAGTGAAGTTAGTCACTCTGTGTTCTGAGTTTCTTGGCTAAGCAAGATGAGCTCTTTCAGTCTCCTTTGGTTGGGATTTTTATCTTCTCCTTCGTGCTGCTGACCTTTATCTGCAGTGCCTTTAGTCTTCATCCTTCTAGGAGGTGGATGAGCAGAATCATACACACTTCCAGTTGGGGATTCGTCAGATTTGTCTACAAAAGGACTTCCCTGTGTTAGCTGTTTTTAGTGTGATTTTCTAAAAGTTGTAGCAACTACAGTTGTCTGGGGAAGAAGAAATCTGTTGAGCTGAGCCAGGGTTTAGCTGTCACAAGGCTTTGAGGAGCCAGTTCTTTCAGTCTGTGCCTTACAAGGTCTTCGAGGAGGAGTTGTGTCCGTGTGCAGCCTACTGAGCAGGCAGCTTTTGCAGCTGGTGGCACTGGTGCAGCCGAGGTGACTGTTCTGGTGACCTTCCAAAGTCACACCTGAAGGCACTAGAAGTGCATATTGTTATTAATAGCTGTGGCTTGCCTTTTGATGTCACTTGTGAAAAGTTTTGTCTGTGGATAGGTTGAATTGAAGCTGTTCTTGGCATTTCGATGTTCAGGTTGCTTTAACCTCTGAATCAAGCAGTGGGCTGTAAACATGGACATAGAAAACAAACAGCCAAGTAGGCCCTAGTGAAAGTTGTTTGGAGAGGCCAGCAGAGGATGTTTATAGTGAGAGATAAATAGTGAACTTCCTGTGGTTAAACATTCACCCCCTCCCTCCCCCCAGTTAAATGCTTTGTTTCCTTACAGCTGCTGGAATTTGGTCATTCTAATAATTGTCATTTGCTGTTGGTACAGCAGTAGAAATGTACATGAAAAAAAGGTATCAAATTATTATCTCTGCTCTAAAGAACTCTACCCTTTGAGCACATGCTGCTTGTGTGCATTTATGCTCCTGATCCTAGGAACTGAAAATAGGAGAGCGAACGAGGTGAGGACAGTGCCTGAGGAGCAGGATGTGTGATGGGATCATTGTTGTTGGCATCGAAGCTGTAGGAGCAAATGGTAACCCTGAGGAAGTGGATGACAGAGCAGCTCAGAGCAGCTGGTGGCACAAGGCTGGCCAGGGGACAAATGTGAATTCTGAATCCCTTGTACCAAGGTGATGTTAAAAACTGGTGGTGTGGACAAAAAGAGGAGAGACAAATGAGAAGATAATGGACTCCATGGACTCCTTCAGGTCTAGGAGCAGATGCTTTTCAGGAAGAACATCAGGATGGGGAGCTCATCCCCATGGGATGCGAAGAAGGGAGGCTGGTTGTCATCAGTGACCAGAAGGATACAATGGATTAGCAATGGTTAACTTGGATAAGTGATGGGTAAAACACGTAGGGCTAACCTTATTTGGAAGGGTGGTTGTGTTGGCTTAAAGTCAGAGATATTTGTGTATGAGCCTCTAAATAGTACAGGATTTTTGGAGAACAGGCCTTGAATTGAAGGCCATAGGAACTGCAAGAACGCTTTGTAAACTTCAGATCTCTAACAGTAACAGCTTGATACAAAAACATCCGTCCTTAACACATATAAGGAAAAAACAAAATCTCATTCTGGGTGAAAGGACAGGACAGCTGATAATTTGTTTCGTAGTAAGTGGACCTGGAAAATATCAACTCTTGACTCTGATTTCACAAGATTCGTGAGAGTTTTGAGGGCTGATGAATTGCAGCACAGCTGATCTGGATTGTTCCATGTCCCAGTTTGGTTTCACAACCTTCTTTTGCATTTGCATTATTTCACAATAGAGTCTAAGAGGCAAGAAATAAGCATGTAATTTCTTCTTTCCTTGACTATTAAGTCCCGAACTTTAGAAGAGTTGGCAGTCGTAATTTTACTCTCAAGCTGCAACTTGCTGTGTTGTTCTTTAATGTTTAAGAAATATTAAACTGGCATAATGACTTTGCTTCGGTTGCAGCACTTCATAACTTGGCCGTTTTCCCTCACTGATTGGTATTTTGGGTGTGTTTTTCCCGTGTTCCCTCTTTTTGGAAAACCTGTTTATAAACATGCACTCTTAAATGCATTATATTCTATATAAACTTCTATTTTAAAGAAAAAGCTGACTAAAGTCTTAGCAAATGATGGTGTACAACCTATAAGTTTTGTTTTACTGTTCTGAGTGCGTGTGTTCCTCTAAGAAAATTACTGTTGATGGCACATCCACAGGTTGGGGCTGTCAGAAGCCCTTAGAAGTTACATATGTGAAGCAGTAGAAAAATGAGTTTGTTTTCTGGAGACTAGACTGTGTAGAGATATTTCTGGAGCTAAACCTGACAATCCAGTGGGTAAGGAGTGGAGAGAAAGCTGCCCGTAGGGGTCTGCCTTGTCTGTAACTCACACACCTGTAACTGCTTTTGTACTGGAAGTTTTTTTAAATATAAATTGAATGATGATGAGGTGCTGTGAAAAGGAGGATTGACCACTGTGCCACTGGGAAACCAGGAGTTTCATATATGTAACTTGTGGTATGTTTGGCTATTTTTATCAGTCTACTTCCACATGTCAAACTTGCTTACATTTCTTCAAGGGAAAATGTAAGCCATGAGACACTGATGTTGAAAATACCTTCAAGGGAATGAATAGTCCTCCCTGCTTGCAGTGAGTGTTGGCAATATTCTGTTGAGGAAGCTGTGGTTTAGATAAAGTGAAAGATAATTAATTTCTTTTAACTTTGGAGTATTTGATACATACTCAGAACTTTGCATTCTGTTCTGGTTTTAAATTTTTTACTCAGCTAATGAACAAAATTAAGCCGTGTTTATTACAAAGGATCATAAGGGAGGGAATAAAGACTGCTGTGCTCAGTCTTATGTGTGCTGAGAATGCCCCACTGAGGTACAGAAGAAGTGAAATAGCTGCTTTGTGTGCTTTTATATTTAGTCCTGCCATTTAGCTGTGAATGTGCTCTTTTGTCTGGCACAGGTGCCTTTGGCCTCTGCTTCCCAATGCACAGGTGTGATTGTCGCTGAGTGCCACCTGTGCAGGTGGTATGAGGCTGCAGCCACTGGTGGCCATCTACTCCAGAACACCAAACATTCTTTTAGTGCCCTGAATTTTAGACTATGAACTGCCACCCTCTTGTTAAAGACAAGCACTGAGGGGTGGCGTGTCCTGTGTAGTGTTGTTTACAGGGCTGTGGCGTTTTGTAAAAGCAGAGTATTTGGGATCATTGGCATCAGCGGTATTCCTCCTTATGAAAACAGGGGCATCTGTCTTTATGGAGTAAAAGCACTCTTGGTCAGCCTGGCACCTAATCAGAAGAGGATGTCCAGTTGTGTGATTGGGATAATTCTCTTGGTTTCTGCTCTGTGGTTACCCACCGGAGTGATCGGAATAACAGGTGAGATGTGCTTGTTAAACTGGACACATGGAGCTCTAACAAAGGCAGCTTTGGGAGTTTTGTACTTTCTTTGAGGAAATACATGTAAAAATGCAGGTGATAGCAGACTGGCACACTGAATGTCCCTCGTGCGTGTTGTAGTTGCGTTGATCTGGTTTGCTGCTTGGTTAGAAAATCTATTACAAACCCATGCAGGCAGTAGGACTTAATTTAGAAATTTAGCTGTTGGTGTGATCTGTGAAGCAACCATTTAAGTGGGTTGCAGGTCTCTTCAGGGCAGCTTCCTAGCCCTTAGTTTTGCTCCAGTACAGGTTTATCGTTGCCTTACCAGAAGACAGATATTCTGTGAGAAGGTTAAGATGCATGGCTGACCTCAGCAGCAGAAAAAGGAAAAAAAAACAAAAAAAAAAAAGAAGGGGAGGAAGGAAAAAAAAAAAAAAGTGCTCCGAGAATACTTAGTTGGTAAATTCTGCCTGGAATGGTAAATTCTGCCTGGAATGGCTAGAAAAGCCTGTTACAGCACAGTTCCTTGCAGAGCAGGAGGTGTTGGGGCTGTACGTGGAGCCTTTCTGTACAGATCCTGGTTTGTCTTTTATAGCTCTTACTTCACTGCTTGTACTGAAAAACTGTTCAAAACTTGAGCTGGGTATTTCAGGTGAAGTACCTTCTGAACAGGCTTTGAAGAAAAATGTCTTCTCTTAAAATTTCTAGGGCCTCAGGGGTTTCTCTCATCTCAGTAATTTATTTTACTGTCCTTGAAGCTGGAAGTGCGGCTGTTAAGCTTAATAAGCACTGTGCTCTTGGCACTCCATAGACTTTGTTGTTTCCCTAGACACTTCCTTCACCCTCTTGGAGAGGGAACTTATGACAAAGAGGAAAAGGGACAAGAAATTACTACCTTTCTTGTTTATAGGCTTGTGCACAGACGAACTTACTCTAAGGGCTTTTATCAGTGTCCTTCCAGAGACTTGGTCATGTTTGGATGGATCTGTTTTGCTTTGCATTTAGTTCCCTGTAGCTTTCATTACAGGGAGTAGTTGACTGTTTCATGGATTTGAGGTTGGGTGCCATTTTACCTCCTCTCCCTGATGAAAAGTGGTGTATTTTTAATGGTTTTTGTTTTGTGTCTTTCAGTGTGCGTTTTAAGACAGCACATCTGCCTTTGCTGATCTGCTTGTTCTTTTTTGGTCTGTTATGTGAAATACCTCTACCAGATTTATGCAAGTGACTTTGTGGGATGGGAGTTTGGGAATCCAAAGTTTGGGAATCTTGAGCAATCACAGTGTTTTGTACAACAGTTCAATTATGCCTTACAGCTAATCACTGAGATTTGGTCTTTTGGAGGGAATTGATGTCTCCTGTGTCAAGACACTGAGGAAATTGATACACGTGTGGATTGTATAGAAATTAATTCCCTTAAAAATAGAGGGTGGAGAGAGCTGGTGGTATCTGCATCACTTTAATATCTTCTTTCTTTTTAGGCAGTTCCTTGTGGCTGTGATAGATTAATGCAAGGTATCCTTAGTTTTGTGCCGTTAAAATGTTCAAAAACTTGTGATTTGAAAGGAAATGCCTCAAGGTTTTCAGATTATACATACAGTTCCTTCAACTTCCTCCAGTGTCGAGTTTTTTTTTTAATTAAATGCTCTGGCTTTGATTAAGAATGCTTCTGTACATATATCAGATTATTGTACTTGATTGTGTAGAATACTTGTGTCTTATTCTTAGTAACAGCCAAAATGAGCTCTGCTCAAGAGAGATTTTAGTATTAATTATACTTAAAGGAGAAATAATCAGTAGTGAGTAGCATGTCTTACTACAATGTATTAAGCTGCATCTGTCATGCTTGTTTTGCTCAAAATCAAGAAAAGGTTGAGCAGTGTTTAGGTCTTGCCTTAAAAATGTAAAAATTATTTAAAAACTGTACACCTTGCTGTTTCCTTTCAATGCAAGCACCGAACTGAGGTACTCAGGGGCGTAAGATGTCTGTTTCCTTTTTTTTTTCCTTGGTATTGCTTCTGTGTGCAAATACACAGGTTTGTTGTTTTCTGCCTGTTTACACCTCACATGTCCATCATTGCACCACCACTGAGTCACCCTTCCAAAAGGGTGATTCAGCATAAGATTCTTTCTTATTCAGCATAAGAAAGGTGGTCAGGTTCGCTGTCCTGCTGTAGAACCCCCGAAATGGCGAGGGCACAGTGCATGAGCTGCTTGGATGGGCACCTCCTCGGAGAGCACACAGAGAGGGGGTTTCCCACTGCAGCAGGAGCCTTTGCTTTGTGGGAATGTCGTTGGTAAATCCTGGTTTCCTGTGCTTCTGTTCCAGTATGTATGACCAATTGCCCTACTCTGATTGTCATGGTGGGTCTCCCGGCAAGAGGAAAAACCTACATCTCGAAGAAGCTGACACGCTATTTAAATTGGATTGGAGTGCCCACGAAAGGTGATGGATTTACTTTTGTTTACATCAGAAGGACAAGGCACGACCTTAGGTGGTTTACAAACCTGGGTCCCAGTAATTTTATTGCCAAATTTGACTACTTAAAATCCTTCTGCTTTGTTAATGTATTTTTAGGCAGTAACATACACAGGCACCTTACTGTTTAAGTGTTAATTGATCAAATTCTGTTGACTGTCCCTTCTCGTTCTGCCGGGTGCCTAAATCAGCCTTTTTCCCTTATCATTAAACACTGCTCTTTTTTGTTTATTTATTTTTTCCTTGTTTCTGTTCCTTCCTCCATGTTGGTGAAAAGGAATGTTGTTTACAAGCAGTTGAGCAGCCGGCACTGCTGGGTTAAACTTCCCGATTTCTCCATCTTTTCTTCTCTGTGAACTTTGTGCTACTTGCAATTCTCTACTTCTTTGTGTTTGTGGAATGACTTGCAGTTCTTTGTCTAAATACTAAGAGCCCAAGCAAGGACTGAGGCAACCAATTGCCTCTTGTTATCACCCTCTTGGGGATTTGTATGTGTGTTTTGGGCAGGAAATGGCTCAGATTGGCTGTGCCAAGGACCTGGCTGGGCTCTTGTGGTATCTTGTGGGCCCAGTAAACAGGACCTAAGTCCATTTGAGGTTCTGAGCAGCTACCTCCCCTTCCTTCTCCTCTGTCTAACTAGAAGAGCAAGACATTTCTAGTGTGCTGTGATTCTGTGTCTAGTGCAGTAATAGCAGCTTTATGCCTAGTTAATAATTTAAATGACATTAAACCTATGAGATCGTACTAAAGTGTGGAGTTTTGGCTGGATATTCAGAGATGTATTTCCTAGTAGCTCTAAGAAGTCAAGATGAAAAGTTCTGGCCTATATTTAAACTGCCTTTCGATTCTAGGGTGAAGCTTTTTGTGTTGGCGTTTTCTTGAGCTTTTAGAAAGTTGTATAATGTGCTTTATTTAGAAGAGATATTATAGAGATATATTACATTGTTTATGAGAGTTTACAGGATTTAAATATCACTTGATTTTGTCTATTTTTACACGGTTTAACCCTTCTGATGACCAGTATCAGCTAGTTGGAGAGTTCAGTTTTATCCATTAGGCTGAAATGGAAGAACAATCCAAGTAGTTTAGCATATACCCAAGGTGCCAAAATGCTTGTATGTTAGATACACATGTGATTTAAATTTATGAGATGTGTTATGTGTAATGTCATGGAGTTTGAGCACTTCACTGTGTGAACTTTGACAAGCAGAAGTCCAGTATTGGACAGCAAACAAGATATTATCCACATCTGGCTCATGCTTGGTTGAGTATATCTCAAATACTAATTTTACTGTAGGTGAGGTTTGGCTCAGCTATAGGAAAAATTCCATGGGCTACTGTGAACAGCACATGAGAAGACACACACACTTGTGCTTAATGAAAAACAGGTAGAGCATTGCTGCCTAACTTTATGAAAATACCCAACATAAAGTTGCCGTATGAGCATCTATCCTGGGTTGCTGGTTATTGTTTGTCTTTGTTAGAAAGGGTGGCTCGGGATTTTCTCAGAAAACCACAGAACCTTTCTGCTTGTGTCTTCAGTGATGCAGTTTTACTGAAGTTGAAGTCAATATAAAACACCTCACTGCCTGGCTGAGGGAATAGATGACATTTTCCCTAATTCTTCCAGTTGGTGGGACTGAACTGATACAGGATCAGTATCAAGTAGCCCCAACATCTGCTACCCTTTGGCTCTTAGTGTCTTAAAATTAGCGTGTGCTTAATTTAGCAAGAGTTCTTGTTCTCTGAGACAGATGGCTCAAATTATGAGGTTATGTAAACCAGAGAAAAGATAAATGCCATCTTTTCACGTAACAGTAAGCAATCTGGAGAGTTCAAGAACAGAAAGTGGGGGTAAATAGCCCAGGCTTGGTGATGGGTGAATCATGTCAGCCATCATTTCTGTGTTTTCTTCCTTCCCAAATCCTCTGTTGTTTAGAATGTGAAATGGTTAAAAGTACAGAGGACTTTTGTCTGTGCTTTTTGAAGGAAATGAGGTCAATTAGATGTCTGAATAGAATTGTGTTGCAATGTGGTTTTTAGATAGTAAGCCTTGGAAGCTTTTTTGAATAGTTGTGGTTGTGATACCAGTTAGCGTTGGGAGACTTTTCCATAGGCGTGGATGCTAAGAATAAAGGCTGAAGATTGTCCCACTAGATAGCACTTTTTCCTTTGCTGTGCATGGCCCTCTGGCAGTAACTATTCCTCCTCATGAAATTCATTATTTTTGATTTTTAAAGGGCTTTTGTCTGACAACACTGGTCATCTGAACTTGTTGCACCTTCTGTTTTTTTTGCAAGGACCCACCTTTCCATGTACCCACTGTGGCCAGTGCTCATTAAAACCATCACAGAATCACCTGGATTGTTCTATAATCCATGTCGTGAAAAAATCCATCAACACTGCTGAGCTCAAACAAAACTTGACTTTTGGGGAGGAAAATAATTTTTAAATCTTTATCCTCTGCCTCCAGTCCCAACAGCAATCTGTATACAGCAGCTGGTTCTTGAGCTCTTTTATTCTATGTGGTTTTTTCTTAACTGCAACCTTATAATTGTGTCTACTGCTTCTTTTCCTCTTTCCAGAAATGAAGTCTGGCAAATAGAGTTGTACCTTGGCAGCATCTCAAACAGAATACTTCAGTGTGGCTTGATGTAAAAAAAAAAACCAAAATCAAAAGCTTTGCAGTTCAACAGAAAAAACCTGTAGGTCTGAAACAACTTAAACATTAACTGCATTTCAGAGACCTGCTTTCAGAGCCATTGAGTGAAATTAATTAGGGTTCAGTGTCATTCTGCCCTGAGGCAGAGCAGAAGTGCCTCTGCCCTAATTCCGTACCTGATACTGTGACACGTGTTTGGCCATGGACCTTTTGCACCTTTGCCCAGATAAGGAATAAATGTTTTTTGACCACTGTTATGAGATCACAGTGACATTATGTTCCATACTTAGGATGATTTTTTAATGATTTTTTTTTTAACAATTTATCTTTTTTTTTTTCCCCCCCCCCAGTAAGTGGAACAAGGGTTGTGAAATAGTAATCCTTAAGGAATAGAAATACTTGAGCAGGGTTCTGAAAAAATTCTTCCACTACTGGAATTTTAAGTTTTGTTTACCTAAAGCAAGATTGTTTAGTTCTATTTAGAGCTCTGCCTTGCTTAAATGTGAGCTGTAAGTTTTGGGAGGTGCTATCAGAGTACTGTTTCACTGCACATAGACATAGAAGAAAAAGCTAATAATCATAATTATTAATTATTATTAATTATTATTAATACTAATAATCGTTAGTAGTCCTTTGTAGACTTTGAGCAACCCCTGAAAAGGAGGAATAGAGTTTCTTTTTGTTGTCCAGGCAAACTGGCAGACAAAGGCACTACAGTATGGCCGCTGAAGTGGAGTGACTACAGCCCAAATGTTCTTTAGCTATTTCCAAGATTTATTGCCGTCTTGCTATTCTAAACCCCACAAAACACAAAAAGAAGTATGATGCGTTGACTTCTTACAGGCCAAGTTATTTTATCCTTGCAGGAAGTTTGATTTCAAAGTCGTCATAACTTTTGTCCCTTTCACGTGACTGTTGCTGGCTCCTGCTGATGTTGGTTTCTCTTGGCAGAATTTAATGTGGGTCAGTATCGTCGAGATTTGGTGAAGAAGTACAAATCCTTTGAGTTCTTCCTGCCTGACAACGAAGAAGGCTTGAAAATCAGGAAGTAAGTTTCGATTGTGGTTGGTACACCATGCTAATCGTATTAAAATGATATCCTGTGTAATTGGCTCTTAGAGATGGGTTGAAGTTGCATTTTTGTATGCTCAAGAAGACCTTTAGGGAGACTGCAGGAAAAGACATTCTAGGGAAGGTGGAAAAGTGATTTATTTAGGCTGATTAAAATTTGAGGATCTTCTTTTCTTGATTGTTTCATCTCAAGCATCAGAAATGGAGAGAAATCCTTCTTGATTCCTTTTCACCTTTCAGTAGGATGTGACTACTGTTATTCCTGTTGATCTTCTAGGATATTTTCACTCAAAAACTAGTTTAACAGATAGTTATAACTTCCCCTACCTCTTTGTAAGGTATCAGCTAATAGATGTGACTCCTTCTGCTGCATAATTCATAAAATCCCATTTTAGAGCTTTTGTTTGATTCATAAAGAAAAAAACCACATGTAATTGCTTTTCTTTTTGATTTGCATAGTGAAATTGTTCATCTGGAGCACTTTGAATGTATTCATCATTATCTGCTTAAACGAGTGGGACTCAAACACGATAATTTTCTTTGTAAGATTGTGTTTTCGGCCACCATGCAGGTGCCTCATGCAAACAATCAGTGCACTGCCTCAAAAATTGCCATGTTTTGCTAATGCTCTGCAAAGTGAGGAGAGCACCAGAGTGAACTTCTGTGTTCAGATGAAGCACTTGAATCTCTGCTCTTGCCTGGAAAGAGGCTGTGCTTTAATGTAGGAACAGACCTTGAGAAGAAAGGGTAGATGAGGAGAAAGGTCAGAGCAAGAGGGAGCTACTTCTTTCCTGAGGAGATCAAATGAGAAGGTCTTTTAATTTTCTTCAGCATTCACTGTACTTTTTAGTACGTTCAGGAAAGCACTTAGAGCGTGCAGTATGAAATGAGAAGGAACAGAAATTTGAGATGGATGGAAATAATATTTATTTAGGTTGCTTAAAATATGGACTGTCATGTTCTTAATTCAGCCTCACCTTATGCATCAAAAATGTCTGGACTTTGCTGCTGTCTGGACTTTCTTTTGTGGCTGTCTCTTGCCTTGTCCCCCCCTGCCCTCTCTTCCCGTTCCCCCTCAGCAGCATTGGAGTGTTGCTAAAGCCAAAGAAGAGCAGCTTGCATAAGAACCTCCCATCAACATCCCTTTGGGATAAAGAGCAGTTATGAGGTGCATTAGCCTTGCGAGCCACTACTTTTTGCTTACAGGTAGAGCCAAACCTTTTAATGTGCCTCTGTGTCACCTATTAGGCTAAATGGTGGGGGATGTAGCATGAAATGGGCTGTGTGAGATAATCTGCCTGGTTAGCAGTGAGTAAAGAGGGTTTGTATTTATTCAGTGAAGACCTGGGGGATGTAGCATGAAATGGGCTGTGTGAGATAATCTGCCTGGTTAGCAGTGAGTAAAGAGGGTTTGTATTTATTCAGTGAAGACCTGGGCGATGAATCTCACCTCCTGACACCTGCTAACTGTGCTAATGTGGAAATACTGTCAGGAGGCGAAAGCCTTCATTTCTCTTTCAAGATAAAGCTGTGCTTGCAGAAGATGGTAAATAGAGGAGTTATGAATTTCAGTCTGGAAGTCAAAATGGAGGGATGATGCAGGGAAGGGCTGTTGAAATGGGCAGGCTTTTATGTTGGTACTGCAAAGAGGCTGTACTTACTGGGAATAAATGGGGCTTTGTTCTGCTAACAAGTAAATCGTGTACAATGTTGCCCTCCAGCATTAGTGATGTGTTAGGAATCATAATGGACTTTGAAGATAATGCTAATGCTGGGGACACAGGGAAGTTGCATATTAATGTGTTCTTGTCCAGATTTAACACAAGTGTAAAGTATGTCAGGGTGGGGATTTTTGGTGTTTGTGACCTCAGCTGTCTCCAGTACTAATTACACTGGGTGGGTGACTGCAATGGGATATTTTCACTTCAGTCACTAATACTTGATGCTAACTTTATTTTGTTCCCTGTTTTAACAATTTTTTTTACATAAGCAGTTTTCACACAATAGCTCAAAAGAGAGTAAGTAGATTACTGAAAAATAGTTGTCTCTCCACTTTAACTTAGTGTAACAAGATAAAGGCCTTAAATAGGTTTATTTTATTTACTTTTTTGCTTTTTGAGAATCAAATTGAGAAGGAAGTATGTATGAATAGGTAATTGGGAAGAGCATACAGTTGCAGGGATGATTCAGTGGTGTTATTTTAGATCAGTGGAAGTGTATCCTGGTCAGCAGAGTTGATGGGTGTTGTGTGGACTTGTGTACCTGTGTCAGTGACACAGAGGAGCAAGGTGACATGATCACGTTTCCTTAGCTCGCCTGACCTGTGTTGGTTTTTTCCCATGTTTGGAGGGAGATCTGTGGTTTTGAGGTAATTATCTAACATTTGCAGGGCACTTTGCTCACAAGTGCATTAATAAAATGTCTTTAACTAGCGTTTGACTTTGATTCTTTCCTTCTGAAGACAGTGTGCCTTAGCAGCGCTGAACGACGTCCGGCAGTACCTCAGCGAAGAGAACGGGCACGTGGCTGTAAGTTTCTTGTTGAAGACACCTCTTGTGATTCCTCTGCACTGAACACTGTGTGTCTGCTGGATAAATACACAGCCCGAGCGATTCCAATAGCAAGAAAAAAGTCCACCTTCTCTCCCCATTTCTATAGGACAGTGCTCCATTAAACCCATCTGCCATTTTGCTTGCATGTCTATGTGATAGCTTAGTATTCCAAGTGGAAGGTAAAGACTTCCTGAACAAAAAGCATCCTCTGCATTGCTTGGCAGTTGTTCCTGGCATGAGAAGTGTTTGAAGAGATCAGGAGAAACTTGTATTAAATTGATGCATACCTGAATATTTAATAATGGGATGCAAAACATCAGTACTTTGACTATTGACATTGCGTGTTGAGACTAAATTTTAAAATATTTTTCTTAAGACTACTGACACAACTCTGGGGTTTTTATTAACTAATTGGGGAAAACCATTAACTGTAAGTTCTGCTGGATACATGAGGTAAATGTTATGCTTTGGCAAACTTCATACTTTAGTAAAACACTGATGTGTTCAGAGCTAAACTGAGTTCCTAGAAGAATGGCTGTGTTGGTGTTACTCATGAGCAGGATTCACAACTCTTGCGAATCTTCTGCCCTTAAGTTTTACACTTGCATTTTGAATAGCAGATTGAATTGCAGCATCTTTTTCCTGTAGCATAAGTTCACTAAAAACTTATGAATTAGTAGTTAATGCTGATGATGGGTCAGGAGGAAGATTCTCTCTTGTACTATGTGCTAGGCTTGAATTCTGATTTCCTTTTCCAAATCCAGAGTTCTGCTAGTAGTGCTTTCAAAATATTACTAAATTTTAGTGTTTATAAGTAATATGTGTAAAGTAGGAATGTCTTTGTTTTCCTGTTGAGCATGTTGAGGTAGTGGGTTTGAGGGAAGGGGAAGTGTTTCCATTGCTTTCCTTCATGCTGAGGGTCTTTGAACCCATATTTTTGTTGTAACTAACACAGTGCTTTCCACAGGCTGTGCTGCTTTTTAAATTCCTTTCTCTCTCTCCCTTTAATTGTTCCTAGGTCTTCGATGCTACAAACACAACTCGAGAACGTAGAGAAACTATTTATAAATTTGGTGAAGAAAATGGATATAAGGTGAGTCAAAGCAAAGCAGTTTTGAGCTAATGCCTGGCCAAGTAAGGCAGTGATAGTTTTGCCCTTATCTGTACTCTAAGTGCACTAGCACAAGCCACATCCTTCATAATCAATAATGTGGTTTGTGTTCTAAGCATTGTTTGTGATTAGAAGTAATTAAGTCCTCATTTTTCTCATCTTTAGTGTTTGTACTGTTTGGAGCTAAGCTATTTTATGCAATTTTGTCATCCTGGACCAGTGGTTCTGAGTGCAGTGTCAAAAAGAACTATTTAAATATGGTTCTTCATGCAGTTCAGATTTTTGCTGCAGGAACATGAAGGGGATTCTTTGTTAGTTCTGTACAAACCAAAAACTTTGTGGCTTTCTGCCTTGTGGTTTTACTTTTATCTGTTCTCCAGTCATCTTTCATTTCCTCTAAACTTAATCTCCACAGATCTTTGACACAGCAAAACACACACCTCTTTTTAAGTGAGCCCTACTCCATTAGCTGAGAGGCTTCTAAGATGTTGTTTCAGAAGTATTGGTTACTGTTTGTGGGGCTGTGAACTTGCATCCTCTGCATTTGTTTCTTCCTCTTCCATCCTATGTTTTTTCTACTGCAAGAATTTTCCACTTGCAAGCATTGTTGGGGAAAAGAGTACAGAGCATGATGTGTCATGGAATGGTGAGCCAGGAATTTCTGATGAGGGGGTCTGGAGAAGCTTTCTGAGTAAATGGAGGGAGGTTTAAGACATGACTCTGTTAAAAAGGCCTTGGCATGGAAGTGGGCAGCATGCTGCTCATGTGTGTTAGTATCCAGAGGTGTTTTCATGCATCTTCCTTCTTCCTTCTGTTCATGTGGCTCCCATTTGGACTGAAGACTTTTTTTGTGGAGTCTGTATGTGTCGATCCAGAGGTCATTGCTGCAAACATTGTGGTGAGTAAAGGAAAGTCTGCTTTAACTGCTTGACACTGGGAGGTTTAAAGTAGCTCAGTATTTTTAGAAGTGCATTATAAGAACTTGCAATAGCAAAAACCCCATGTTAGCTCTCATTAATGGAAAAAATTTAATTTTTTTTCCCTGTCTGTGTGAATGTTACTAGCACAGAAGTGTAATTCCCTGAAGAACAGGGTTTTTTTGCTTTACATGTGTTTTAATGAAGTTGCAGACAAAACTTTTTGTTGTATTCTCCCACTCCTTATTTCTTTAAACATCCATGAAGAAGGGAAGGAAACTTACATACTGTTCTCCTGGTTTTATTCTGAACAGCAAGTGAAGCTGGGTAGTCCTGACTATGTTGATTGTAGTAATGATGAAGCAACAGAAGACTTCATGAAGAGAATAGAGTGCTACAAGAACTCGTATGAGACCTTAGATGAAACTCTGGACAAGTAAGTGATGAAACAACACTGTGATCACAGCTGGTGATCACAATATTATTAAAATGTTATTTCAAGGGTTGGGGCATCCTGTATTGGGGATTAGGGCTTTCAAGTCGTATTTTAGTGGCTTGAGCTCTCTCTCCTTTGGCAAATTAGAGAGTGTTTACTCTAGGGGTGTAGCATGGACACTTCCTTGTTTGAGGAAAATTGGTTAGTGAGTCTAGTCTGGGACAATATTCTTTTTTATTTTCCCACTTGGAGAATGGTATTATTCTTCTGGGATAGAACCAGCATTTAGCAATTTATTCCAGACTTCCTACTTTCTGGTTGGTTGGTTGGTACTTTGTTTTTGGTATGTAGAGGAGACATGAGTGATTTGTAAGCATAACTTAATGAGTTGGCATGGTTAAGGTTAATTATGAACACATCAGTCTTAAAAATGTGACTTCTACATTAATTTCTTTGTGCTTGCAAAATTATCCTGCAGATGCAGGGCTGTGAGAAACTGTCTTAGCTACATTATTTATCCTCATGCCAAAGCATTCTTCTGGTTTTTATTAACTTTGAACTCTTGAAAGTAAGGTAGGGATGAATCATGTGAGGAGGAGCCCCTTTCCTCTTGCTACAGCCCAGGATTTCAGAGCAGGATTTGGAGCTGCAGCCATCCCAGGTGCTCCTGGTTTGTTCCAGGCTGGAGCTGCAGAGAAGGCTGAGCTGCATTTTAATGTAATTGAGCGTGAGCAGCGTGAAGCCGGTTCAGTCGGCTCAGTTCATGCGTGTAATTCCCGTGATGGACCTAATGGCTGTGCCTGGCTGGAATAGTAATGATTAACTCCAAGGAACACGGGCAGGAACGAGGGTGGTGATGCCTGTTTCTCACTACCTCCGTTTGGTTTTACTATCAGTTTTCTTGTTTTATTGCAGTGTGATGTCTCAAACGCAGCGCTAGAAACCAATAGTGGTTATTTTCAGCTTATTAGACATTTTTCCTTGTGTAAACCAGAGGCTGCTCTAGAATGATAGCTCAGATGATAAAGGATAAGCAGTGAAAATTGAAATTATACGCTGTCTGATGCTGAGAGAAGGTAGTGGTGGGATAAATTACAGTACTGTTAACAAAGACTTGCTCACGGAGCAGTTGAGGAAATGGCTTGCTTCAGGCTACTCCCTGGCTCTTCTGGTGCCCTAGTTTTTCTGGAGGGTTTAATTGAGATGGGTAATTAGTGACCATTCCTTTTGGCCCCTGGGTGCAGTCAGACAAATACTTGCTGATGGAAAGTGTTTATAACCTAGAAAAAAAAAAATCTGGTATTGTGAAATAGCTGGATATCTTATTCAGCTGCGGTAACTTAAGTGACTCCACTGAATCTCTCTTTCAGTGTGTGGGCTGTATTTTTCCAGGAGTAGGATCTAGATTTGGACGAAGTGCAAGTAAAGGAAGCAGAAAAGAAAGTGATGTGAGCAGCTCCACGTGAAAGGAATAGAGTTCATCCTGTACCTTTGGAGTACTGCACTGTTTCTTAGGACTAATGCATATTCCATGGCTAATTGAGGATTCTTTCATTTCTTTGGCTTGTCGCCCCTTTGTTTTATAATGAGAGAGAGGGTGGAAAGATTGTGGTACGTGCTGATAGAAACAATGTGGGATCTTACTTTTTTTTTTTTCTTTTAAACTTGCTCGTGAAAGGGACCTTTCTTACATTAAAATTATGGATGTCGGAAGGAGTTATCTCGTGAACAGAGTGATGGATCACATCCAGAGCCGGATTGTCTACTACCTCATGAATATCCATGTGACTCCTCGGTCAATCTACCTCTGCCGACATGGAGAGAGCGAGCTCAACCTGAAGGGGAGAATAGGAGGAGATCCTGGGCTGTCTGTCAGGGGGAAAGAAGTACGTACCTCCAGACAGGCGTGGCTGGCTTCTGCGTGTGTTTGTGCTGGGCAGTTACAGCTTTCCTCCTCTACAGCCTTTTCCTCTTAACGAGTTTAAAGGACTTTTTTGGTTGTGTATTTGGGTAGTGGAAACAGGATGGACACTTTGTGTGTTGTGGTTTGTACCCTTTTATCTGTTTGTCTCTCTGTTGGCTGAAATTCCTTTTTATCCTACAGCACAAAGCAGTTGGCAAGAAGGCTTTATTTTTTAACTATATTTTTGTAAAATCCTGACTAGTTGGGTAATTGGGAAAACGTACACGACTTAAAGCTGGAAGGAAAATTCCTGGAAGGAAAGCTAGGAACTGCTGAAAACCTGTATTTTCCTTGTACTCCTTTTCTTTCTCCTGTCCCTCTTGGATAATGGAGTACGCTGTATTTCTTAGCAAAAACTTTGACAGTCTTCTGGAAAAGCTACAGTGAGCTTACAGAGGCTGGAACCCGTGTATTCTAAACTGACCGCCGTGTGTTGGCTCTGAGCCCTCATCCAGTGTCTCTTGGTTTTTCTTCCAGTTTGCCAAAAGCTTGGCACAGTTTATTAATGAGCAAAATATCAAAGATCTGAAAGTTTGGACCAGCCAGATGAAAAGGACAATTCAGACTGCTGAAGCCTTGGGAGTGCCTTATGAGCAGTGGAAGGTTTTGAATGAGATAGATGCAGTAAGTTTTTCTCTTTTAAATGCCTGATAAGTTGCTTTGATTGCTAGGGGTGAAGAAAGTACTTAGTTTTTTCATAATATGTCTTTTATGGGATAGAAGGTCATTGAAGCTGGTTCTAGATGCTGGAAATAATTGCCATTACCTGTAAACAAGGCTAAATGTTTCATTAAACTTTGCCATTGTTAATTTATTCTTCTTTTGTGTTTCCCAGTAAAACATTCCTCTGTAGAAGCCACGATGTTATGAAATTTTGGTTAGTTGGGCTTGGAAAGAAGTTTGTGGTGGGGGGATTTTGCTAGCTGGCAATTTCCACCCACCCCTGTAAGATATAATAGCAGGTACAATAGATAAAACATGGCCTTGCTTGCCCATAGATGTAACTTCACCTGTACAGGGATTTAATGATTCCTGCTAACCACCTTTGAGTCAGGCTGAGTGTCCTGTTCATCGTGTGTGTGTCAGAGTAGCATAATACAACTGTTAACTGTAAACTGTTATTTATGTATGGTTTTATTTAAGAGTGATACCTGCTTTTTGCATTGCTGGAAATACATGATTTTTAAATTATTTTCATTACCGATAGGGAGTGTGTGAAGAAATGACATATGAAGAAATACAGGAAAATTACCCTCTTGAATTTGCACTGAGAGACCAAGACAAATACAGATACAGATATCCTAAAGGAGAGGTATGCTATTTTTAATCTCTCAAGTTAAAGGGCTTCCTTGTCTTCTTGAATACATGCATGCTGGCTTTAGGAAGGAAAAATAAATTTTAAAATTAATGGAAAGGTTGTTCCTTTCTCTATGGAAAAGCACATAGGATCTTACAAGAATTAAGCCTAGACCAATTAACTTGATTCAGGGCTTGAAAAATAAAACAATAAATTTAGAAAAACAATGGAGAGCTTTGATCTTGTGGGCATTGTTCCTGTGCTGGTCCTGCAGTGATAAAGCAGGAGGAATTACTGCAGGGCTTCAACTGTTGCAGATGGGAACATGCTGCCAAGATGGCCTGTGTTTCTGTTCGTCCCTGCTCTTGGTGGTGGCTGTTTTGCAGGCAGCTCTGGCTGAAATGCTGGGGAAATCTCCTGCCACATTATTAAACTCCTTGCCTTTGGGAAAATAAACTTGCTGATGGCTTTTCTAAAGCAGCCCCGGTACAGTGCAGTGATGGCCAGATGGTCACAGGGCCATCTCTGGGTGCTGAGGGTTTGGGCAGCAGGGAGAAGGGATTGGCCCAGCTGCTCCTGCTTGAGCCGTGAGGAAGCAGAGCTCTGCCTTCTTTCTCCTCAAGAGCAATCACTGACAAGAGCAGTGTCCCTGGCAGTGTGACCCCAGTCCTGCTAACGAGGCAGTCATTAAGCTGCGAAGTTCTCCTCATCCATTTGAACAAGGAGTGTTTTTTTCAGAGCAGTGCGGTCCTGGGGATGGTGGCAAGCATTTCCAACTCCCTCAGTGCCTTGTGGGGATGAGTTGGTCTCATTTATCCGAGGCAGTTTTGTGTCTGGTGACAGTATGAGGGGTTTGCACAGCTCTCTGGGGCCTGGGGGCTTTCTGTTGTCCAGGGCTCAGTCAGCAGTGCCACTTTGTCCTGCCTGGGGACCAGGGCAAAGGCTTTCTGCTGTGCTTGATCCCTGCCCTGCTGAGCAATGTGCTGAGCTCTCCACATGTGTGGTACCTGACACATTCTGAAGGTACTTGGCACATTTTGGAAGTAGCGTCTTCACCCTGCGTGTGAAATTCAGTTCACTCGTGCCTGTAGAGGAGCCCTGCTGATCCCCTGCAGCAGCAATTCCCTGTGCACGGCCAGGCAGGCTGGGTCACCAGCAAGTCCTTGTGCTGACTCTTGGTGGGATGGTGGCTGCTGACTCCAGGTCACTCCAGCATGCCCACGGCTTGTTTTGAAAGGGCAGCCTGAACAAGTCAGGCTTTGTGAACTCTTTGCATGCTGACTGTTGGCTGGGCTTCCTAGATTTGTGCTTGGAAGAGAGATGCCTTTGAAGATGAGCGATGGAAAATAACATGCAAGACTCATATTTGCAGATGTGAATTAAATCCTAGGGATTTTGTGGAAATTCTTGATCAAAGTGGCTAATTTAATAAAGCTTTTCCATGAGGGAGATTTGTTTTGTTATGTGTATAATAAAATGTGTTACGTGTATGCTCAGGTCTGAACTGTGTTCTTAGTTTAAGGAAAATTATTACTGCAGTGTTTGTGTGTGCACTAAATAACATTTGGAAGATGATTAATATGAAAGTAAGATCCCCTTTATATACATGTGCTGTTCAAAGAGTTTTCCCTTTTTAATGTGCTCCGTGTTTCTCCTCCCCACCCAGTCCTATGAAGATCTTGTTCAGAGGCTGGAGCCAGTAATTATGGAACTTGAAAGGCAGGAAAATGTGCTTGTCATTTGTCACCAAGCTGTCATGCGCTGTTTGCTCGCATATTTCCTTGACAAGCCCGCAGGTAAGTCTTCCTTGATACATTACAAACAGTCTGGTTTTTTTGGTTTTTTTTAATTTACTGCTTAGCATTCCTAACTATAAATTCTAACAATTTGTTGTATTATCAGGGGCTGGTTTTGCTAGGCAAATACCCAGGTGTATTTTTTTGTATTTGACCCCCACATGAAACTTGGTAATTGATGTTATTGAGCTGCTCCTCACCTGAAATATTGTGATGTTTGGTTAGCATCTCTGTTGCATGCTAGGAAAACAGATAAACTGTTAGGTAAAAAGTCATTCAAGTGGTTGACCTGAAACCATGACAGAAAAGTTACTTGTAACCTGTATTTCATGTGTAATTTGTGGTTTGATTTCTCAGAACAACTGCCCTACCTGAAGTGCCCACTGCATACTGTCTTAAAGCTAACCCCGGTGGCTTACGGTAAGTGCAATTATGTATATTTACTATGTAAGTCTGGCTATACTGTCTCTGACATCAGGAAAGGCGGTGAAGCATTTAAAACACACTTTATTTTGCTTTAAAATAGGTTTGACGTTGCATGTATGCCTGTAGAGCTTTGTTGGAATAAATGAATCCTTTGGATTACCCTTGCTTTACCTTGTGCCAGGAAACACATATGTGTTGGTGAAGGCCTGAAACCACCAGTGGCTGTAACTGCTGGAGGGGGACAGTTTTGTGCTCAGTTCATACTCTATTTTACTAATTCTTCTGGCAAACCCATGCATTTACACGTCTGGTACAGATCTGAGTTTTTATTGATGTATTGAAGGGTATTCGTTTTCAGAAGGCAGGCACGTTTACGTTTGTGTAGGTTTATCATCTTGCAAAATATGTTCCCTCAGCCTTAAATAACTTTGTTCTCTTTTCTTGAAGTATTTCTTTCCATGAACCATCACAGTACCCCATGAACTCACCTTGTTTGGTGATGCTGGCATTTGTTTGTCAGCAGCTGTTCCTGCTGCTTGGCTCAGGGGCTTTCCCTGGGCTCTGTGGGCGGTGAGGGGTGTGGGCTACAGCGTGCCCTGCCTGGGCTTTAGGCTGATTGCTGATGGAGTTTTGTGTGTGTTCCCACATCAGCTTAGCGTGTGCCTGCTGTTCATTTTCTCTAAGTGATGGCTAAGTCGTATCTGCTGATAGCCCGCTTCAGAAGATCGTCTTAGGCACAGAATTATCTACACAGCTAGTCAGGAAAAATGGATTGCCCAAAAAATGTTGGTTCAGTCGTTAACTGGAAGCTGTCTTTGATTATCAGTTCTGAAAAATAGCGGTCTAGATCTGTACTTTGTTTTCTCTTAAGTTTCAAATAAAGTTGAAACAAAGAATATTATGAAACAAAGTAGCTGCTGCACTGGGAAACCTGTCTGAAGAGAGTTTTGTCATTTGATTGCGTTGTGTCCTACAGCAACGACAGCCTGTGCTGTGGTGACATCTGGTGTTCCTAGCCTTGCATGACAAGCTGGGGTTTTGAAAATAAACATTCAGTGCAGTTAAAACTCGGGTTTTTTAAAACTGCATTCTTTTGACCTGCTAGTCTCTGCCTGTTTTCTACAGCAAGGCTTTGTTTTGAGGTTCTCTTTGTTTTTTGAGGGGGTTCTCTGGTGATTTTTTTTTTGTTGTTGTTGTTGCTGTTTTCTTTCTTTTTTGGGGAGAGGGAAGCTGGGTGACTGTTCATGAATTTTAAGAGGGCCTGGATGTTTGCAGTGTTTGCTCACGCACTAGGTGAGGAAGGAAACAAAGTGTGTGCAACACTGTCCTTGCCCTTTTGACTTGAGTGAAAGAAATGCCATTGCCCTTTTCTAAAGTGTTTGGTATGTATGTATGATGAGCACATTTCAGCCAACTTATTTTTTGGAATTCAGCCATCTGAAAACGCAAGGACTGTGTAAATTATTTCTGCAGTGCTGATCTGTGGCACTGCTCCAAGCTGTCGTGTTACTTGGCTCCAGCCAGGCAGGATGCAGGATCGGACCTGGGGGTTTAATACCTCCCAGCTAAGCCTGTTCTGTGGAAATGCCTCCCCCAGGGATTTGCTCTTCCTGGTGTTGGAGAGGAGCATCATTTCTGCTTTAAGAGTCTGATCTGCAGTGGGGGAGCATCTCTTACAGCCTGACAGCTTGATTAGGGTAGATGAGACCTTTACCCAGCAGTCCAGGGCAGTGGTGGTCTGTGGAAAGAGAAACTGCAGCTTGCTGTAGATATGAACTTGCTCATCAGTAATTAAACACGAGCTGGGGGCATGTAATTACTGTGGAGCAAGGCATGTCCCTTTAGTTTATGTTTAAAGCTTTCCACATGATGCTCTCTTTGGATCTTAAACTCAGCTTGTGGCAAGGGCTGAGAGGTCTCTGAAGCGTCTGCTGCGTAACAGTCCTGAGTAATGGTCAGTAGCAGGGGTCAGAGCTTGGCTTGGCTTGCTCTCAAGGGTCACAGTGGGTCTGTGGACAGAAGGATGAGTAAGGATCCTGCTCCAGTGGGAGATTTATGCTTTTCCTCCTTAAAGTCTGTTTTATGGTTCACTATTCCTCTGAGTGCTGGCCCTCCCACAGCATTTGCTCACAGTGTTCCTGACAAATGAGCTTTCTCAGAACAGCCTAAGGGAAGGCAAATACTGGCCTTACTAATTCATTTTTATTTTTTTAAAGTGCGGTGGCTTTCTAAGGAAATCTCTTTTTTCTGTCATGTAACAATTCTGTGGAGTGTGTTACAACTTTAGAGAATAAGCGAGGAGAAAAATCTGGAAACCTATTTGTGATAGAGGATGGACTCTGGTGTGTAAGAGGAAGAGGCTGTTAATGGATATTGTGTTGGTAGCTTATCAAAGTCATGTTCATGTGAGATAAGCGCAGATTTGGCAATCAGATATTGCTTAATATGCTGTGGCCATGGTGTATGGAGTAATTATATCATTCTCTAAGTGGGTCAGTTTATACTACCTGGGAAATAGTTGTTTCTTCTCACTGTTTAATTTTTGTTGCCTCACTGGCATTTTGAATTTTTGAATGTAAAGCAGAAGTTCCTTTTCAGGAGTCAGCTTTGAAGTTCTGTTTAAGCTTGGGATTAAAACCATTTTGCACATATTGAGGAATGGGGGTTGCTGACAACACACTGTACTTTCCTGTAGTTGTTTTTATGTTTAGAAAATGAGAGCAGTATTTATCTTCTTAGAATTTTACTGTAATACAGAAGTCTAGGATGTTTAAAAGACAAAATTACAAATAAGAACTTTATCACTGAAGGTTCACATATATTTTAAAAAAATAAGACTTTTTTTCAAGGAAAATGGTAAAGCTAAGGTGAGGAGATGGACTATCAGATTGACGATAATATTCATCCAGGTGGAACAGAATAATTTCTGTAGCTTTAGCTCTTCAGAAGTCAGAAAACTCTGGCATAAATCAGAGGGGAAAAGTGATTAACCTTCACCGTCTCAAAATTAGATTGCATCTTTATTATAACTTCACTTTCAAAGCAGATGTATCTAAAAATGTGTTTTCTGTCAACAGGATGTAAAGTAGAATCCATATTTCTGAATGTCGAAGCTGTAAACACACACAGAGATAAACCTGAGGTAAGAATATTTTTTGAATTTGAGAACTTGATGTAGTATACTGTCTGAGCTGATTTCCATTGTCCTTGTGGCTAGAATTGATTTGATAACTCAGCTGAGTGTATTTTATTTTACATATGAAGCTTTGCTACTGGTTTACTGTGAGGGGGGAGCAAATTTTTTATTGAGCAAATTTATATATGAGTTCTAGCTGGAATAGTTTATCTTTGAGAAATGAATGAGAATTTGAAGATGTGGTATCAGGCTAAAAACTGTATAAAGTTTTGCCAGGCTTTGTCACTCAGAAGTAGGTGTAGTCAACAGTTGTGTTATGAATGCCACGCTTATTCTGGAGAGAGAAGTGATCAGCTTTTTCATCGCTGCCGTCACTGCTGTATGAAAAAGAGGAATTGATGATGTCACCTGTGTTTTAAGCCAAAGCTGGAGAGGAAGACTAGATCTCGGGAAGCAGCAGGACTGCCGGGGGAAGGAAATTGAGCGTGTTTGTGAAATGTAAGTGGAGACAAGGTGTCAGCCCACGGCAGCTCCGAACCCTGCCTGTGTCAGGCTGTCTGTGCTCCTCAGTGTCCACCTGAGCTCAGGCTGATTCTGCTGCTTGTGCCAAGCTCTTCCTTTGCTGCATCATCAAAGTTACGTGAAATGTGTCATGATTAAAGATCTCTGGTTCCCTTGCAGATCCTCATGCTAATGCCACCAGGCATGGCACTGATTCCATGCTGAGGTTAGGAGCAGTGCCTGCTGGTGAATTGGAAGTCAGTTTGATAACATGAGAAAAAAGGGCTGTGTTTGGTGGTTTTCAGAGCAACAGTTTGTGTTGAAAAGGAATATAGTGAGAAATGAGGTTTTATGTGTGTATTCAACAGGGCATGTGACACAAAGTGCCTTTCTTACCTGAGGGTTTGCTTTTGTGCAGAATTCATGCTGGAGTTCTTTGCTGAATTCTTCTGCAAAGAAGTTTTGTTTCAATTACCTTGCTATTCCAGGTTCTGAAAATACTGACTTTTGGACATTTTCTCTTGGACAACTGCATTGGGTATTTCCTTTCTCCTCCTTTTCCTGCTTTGTCATTCTGTTTTGCCATTTTGTATCTTAGTTTGATTTGTCATGTTTAGGAAATCCACTCTGTGTTTTCGCAGTACCTAAAGCTGGAGAAGCATAGTGAAAATCCACGAGGGTGTCTTAGAGCAGTAGGTTATTTGTGTTAAATAATGTAGATGAACACCTTGAGTTTGGCTGATCAAAATATTGGTGCTGAATTTACAGCTTGCTAAAATGTTGCTGAAAATGCCACTCCTCTAAGTGAAGAGGTTTATTTCGAGGGAGAAAGCTCTGCCTGAGTCACCAAGTGACTCTCCACATGTCTAGCAAGTGATGTGGCCATGCTGGCACTGGTGTGGGGTGGCTCTGTTCAGGTGCACATAGAGGATCATGAAAACACTTCCATTGCAGTGCACTCAAAGAAACAAGACTGATTTGAACAGAAATAGATTGAGTGAATGAATTTTATAAGAAGAGAAAAAAGGAGTAGTGGCATTTTCATAAACACCCCTCAAATTCTCTTCTCCCTCTGCCCCAAAGGAAACCCAGACTGGTGAATGTGGGTGATGTTACACTGTTCAGGTAGTGGGTCTGAATGAAGGACTAAGTTGGTCCTGTCTGCATTTAACTGCTGCTCAGAGGACTGTGAAAATTTCAAAAGCTTTCATTTATATCACCTACGAAAATGTTAATTACTTCTGTAAAATTAAGTTTTCAAGTAGTCTATTGAAGTCAAAGCATTTAATTAAATACAGTGTCACATAACAGCATTGTTAAACAATGAAACTATTGGATTGAGAATTGCCCAGTGTGCTGTTCTGTGACCCACCAGTCACTTGTATTCTGTGCTCCAGAACAGTGCCTTCCTTTTGGGCTCAGCTGAAAACGTCTATTTTCACATGGCAGAAATGCAGGCAAAGCTCTGGGGTGTTTGTTTGTGGTATGTGTGAACCTCAGAGTACCATGGTGATTTGTCTGGAGCAGATTGAGGCCTTGTGTTTGTCACTATTGTAGTGGCTGAAGTTCTGACCTTTTCCAATGAAGGAGGCTATAGTCTTTCACAGAAAATAATTCAGGGGAGCTGCTTTAGCTGTTGTTGGGTCCCTTCTTTGGGCCAGAAAACAAGTGCTGGGGTGGAATGTCTGCTTTGCACATAGTTGGTGAATGGCAGGGAGGGGGTTACTCATAGCCAGATCTCCTTTTTTGTTTTGTTGAGGGGACGTGGGGGAGGGAGGTGTTAGTGCAAGGTGAGCTGGCTTACCACAGTGCGGAACAAGTAACACTGATGAAACCCATCAGCGTGAAGTTTGAAGAACTGGCAATAATTTAGCCTAAAATGGATCTTGTAAGGAACTTCAGAGCAGTGTATCATGGTCTGCTGTCTTGGTAGAAGGGAGAATAGCAATTGCACAGGCTTTGGGATTTGCAGGAGATGGCGCCATAGCAGATGTGATTCCTGATGTGTTTGGCTGTACTGGGGTCTTGGTTTCATTTGGTTCTGAGTAATTGAATGCTGCATTGAATGTCACTGTTTTTCTGCAGCCTCTGCAAAAGGAGGTCAGGTCTAGTTGGTGTGATCAGCCTTCAATGGTTAAGGTGTCTGAGAACATGTTTTTATTTTGGTAGAGGTGGTATGTTGCCTGTAACACAAACACTTGTTAAAAATGGCACAGAGGCATGTGGCATATTCAGCAAAAGACCAAAAGTTGCTCAGTGAGAAGATGTGTGTGTGCTGAAGCACATGATTAAGTGGATTCCTGCTAGGGCCTGTAAAAGACTTCCTCCTAAACGTGACTGGCTTGAGCTTTGGGTAGTGCTGTCAGCAAGGAAGCAGAGATCACTGCAAATACATTTTCCTGCTGTCTCGTTCTGGGACAGCGACCGGCTCTCAGCCTGCTGCTCTCAGGGTGTGGGGAGGCTGAAACCATCTCTGCTTCTCAATCAGCCCCGCTGTGTACTTGTGAAGGGATCTGATTCGTGGTTTTTGTTGGTCTTATTGCTGCATGATAAATATTCTCTGTATTTCTATTATTATACAGAATGTAGACATTTCCAGACCTACTGAGGACGCTCTTGTAACAGTCCCTGCTCATCAGTGAATCCCGTGTGCTGACCAACTGTCGAACTTGGGGTGCTGTTTTCGTCCTGCTACTTCAAAATAAATTGAAAAACTAATCATTCCAATCACTTTGAAATAAAAACGCCCCACCCAAACCAAACTCATGACCCAAACCAAATGTTTGTACAGCGCATTACTTGAAAAAAATTATCAAATCACAATAAAACTGTTGCACTGGCTAATTTATTGTGGATGAGTTATCAAACCTTGATCGGCTCTCACTGGAATGCTGGTTTTGTTAATTGCTGTAATTTAAATATCCTGCAGCATTAAGCTTTATGGTAACATCCAGCAATCATTTAGTGTTAGTTGCAGTGTATTTATAAAAGCCATGAAACACAACATCCTGTGTGAGATAAGAAAGTCAAAATTTGTTTTGCCCAGCAGAGCACCAGTATTATCTGTTTCAGGGCCCTTGGGAGTGATTGGACTGCCATGTAGTGTAAACTAACAACCCATAATTACTGTAAATCCCTAATCCCACTGATCCACAGCACTAGTGCTCTACATGTGCTAATTAGTGATGTGCTGTTGGAGCAGGGTAGCAAGTTTTCGCTTAGTTCCAGGACAATTAGTCAAAGAACAGGAATGTGTATAAATGTTTTCAATATACAACTTTTGTTAACAGCTGTTCTGCATTAACCAGGCT
>VZTF01002956.1:1405486-1540403 GCA_013397755.1 Cnemophilus loriae | reverse complement strand
TTTTTTTTTTTTTTTGCCTGTGGGCAGATGCAATTTTAAATTCCCTCTTCTCCTGCTTTGTATGGATGTGGGCGATGTAGTACCCAGATTTTATGTGGGCTCCAGTAAGCAGTGCTGACCATTCCAGAACAGGGAAGCAGAGTTAGCCAGAGGATTTTGTAGCTGAGAAGTGGCTGCAGTAGACGAGGGATCTCAGACCAGCAGGGAAAGCCTCTTGCAGGAGGGAGGAGACTGCAGGCTGTGGGAGATGCGATGCCTTGGTGCCTTTCTCGTGGTGTTCCGTGGGCACCACGAGGCTGGGGGAAGCACCTGTGCCATGGAGCAGGTAGCACTGAGGCAGGGAAAGGCAGAAAAACACTGAGCCTTGGAACTGTTTTCTGAGGGGGTCTTTTATTCGTGAAAGTAAGCAGGACTGTAGGTTGTGGAAAGCTTTTCTCTCTCAGGTTTCTTAGGTGGTATGTTTTTCCCAAAACAGGATTTTGAGAAAAAAAAATGTTACCTATCTGCGCTTCTAAAATGGTACTGAAGTTTTCAGAAGTTTATAGTGATTGGGAACGTCTGCCATAACCAGACCTCCTGCTGTGGTGCTTGGTATTTAGTTAAACCACTGTCCCTGGCCTGAGACTGGGAGAACCTGGATCATTTTCCTGTCACTGTCATGACTGTGATGTAGGAGTGTTTGGTCACTTTTCCGTGTTTAATTGCTCCAGGGTCTGGGCATGAGCTTTGCTGTCAAAGGTGCCCCAGAGGAGCACCTGAGCCTGCTCTACTCCCTTGCACACAACAATAAGTCCAGTTGCTCTTACCTGACAGCTGAGGTGACATTCTTGAGGGATCACAGGGATGCTGGCCATAGTCAGGTACTGAGGAGCCACGTGGAGACAGCTTGGAGTGCTGTCACCTCCACAGGCCACAGCTAAGGAAATACCATCCAAATGAAATTAAATGCATTGCATTTCTGGTGGAGCCAAAATCTGTGCAGGCGTCTGCTGTGGAAAAACTGAGTTTTGCTGCTCGAAAAAGGATGGCTTGGGCTGTTAGAGAAAATGGAGGGGGAGGATGACAGGGACAGGAACTTGGCCAGAGAGGAGAGTGGAGTTTGCCTGCTCTGTGGCTGCTGGAGGTTGCAGAGGGAAGGGAAGCAGCAGGAGCACCCAGGACCCTCCATTCCTGCCAGCTGCTGCCATTCCTGCCAGCTTCGTGGGGCTGTGTCTGCGTGTTGTTCTCTGCTGAGGACAGCACTCGCTGTGCTGATGTGTGCAGCAGGCTGAAGTGGATATTTAAAAGCAGAATGCTCTAAGGGGTCTCCTCTTACAGGAGGATTGCTGGACAGCCCTTGCTTAGTCAGTAAAAGAAAGGCCTGATGCTGGATGGAGAGCGTCAGCAGCGGTTTGTGGCACACGTTGCTGAGGGGAAGCTGGCTGGTAGAGTGCTGGATGTTTGTATTGTGCTGTGTATTTCTCTGTTTATGCCTGTGCTGGTTCTTGTCTCCAGAGGTTCCTCCTTCTGCCTGCAGGAGCCTTTCTGCAAGATCTTCCTGTTCTGCTGTTAAGATCACATGAAGCTGAGTCAAAGTAAAACTGAAAACAGGGCCTGTCCTGTTGGAGACCCGCAGCACTTTGCTGGGGGAGGCTCTGTCCTGTAGGAAAAAGATGTACAAAGGGCAGAGCATAATGAGGAGAACAGCAACAGTGGTTATAGGAGGATATTTGAGTTAATCTGTGTACTTTGAGCCTTTCCAGGAAGGACTGGGTGAGAGGGACTCTTGTGCAAGGCAGAGTCAGACTGCTCCTGCCTCGGGGAGCAGGCTCTGGAAGCAGCAAGCTCCTGCTGGGGCTGGCCAAGGAAGAGGGTGTATGGCTTGGTAGAAACAGTATTTAGGAAAGGTGTGTGGTTTTATTCCTTCTCCTGTGTTACCTGGGCTCTCCAGACCGTGTTGCTGCTGGTGTGTGGCTGTTCCCAGTGTGATCATTTGTCCAGGTGTCCTTTGGTGCTGAACCAGTTGCAGGGACATGTTCTGGTCCCAAAAGAAGGCTGAAATCTCAGTCACCTTTCTAAGCAGCAGCATTGTCCTCGTTGCACGGCTTTTCCCTCACAGTGCCCACGGCTGTTCCAGGAGCGGGTACAATCCCAGCTGCCATCATCTCATCTAATGGGATTCCTATGAGTAGGAATCCACTTACTGTTAATGAGGATATTGGTCCCTTTCTAAGCCCCTGTTCATCTGGTCTCGCTGCTGGCTCTTGTGTTTGTTTAATAAGCCCTTGGGGGTGTTTATCAGGGTTTATCCCAGTTTTCTTCCTTCAGTGTGACAGTTCAGCACACTTTGCTTCCACAACTTGTTCATGTTTACTCAAATTCAAGCTTTTTTTGCTTTCAGCTTTCTTGCCTGCTTATCAATATTCCCTTTGGGTCTCTCTTAGTTGTTAGAATGCTGCTTTTATCCGATACCTCTCACTGACTGAAATAAGCTATATCTTCTGCCTTGCCTTAATCACCTCATTTCCTTTCAGCTTCATGTTTGAGCTGTCTGGTTCTTGCTGCTTGCGGACTAATTTCCAGTACCTCTGGATTCCTGCATTTTGATGCTCCATTTCATGCTCCATTTAATTTTCTTTGAACCAACATCATATGTTCAGCTTAAAAGATTTCAGTCAGTATTCTGGGAGTGCCTGTGGAGACCTCTCTGCAGTCTCAGGGAATTTCTGGGTATATTGCATCAGTTCCTAAGAAAAACACAAACACACCAAATGCCAGCATGTTCTGTCGGTTTGTTGTTGGTTTGGTTTTTTTTCCCCTATAACCCTGCAGAATATGACTTGTTTTGCCAACTTGTCTTCTTAGATACTGATGCTTTTCCCTTGCTGCAGAAGAGATGCTTCTCGTAGAAGCTTCTTTCTGAAATAGGGTTGTTGCTTTCCTCTCCTTCAAAGAGATGGGAGAGTGGGTCAGGCCACGTGCTGGTGGGAGCAGGGATTTCCAGTACTTGGACAACTCTGTCCAGCAGCATTTGCTGTGTGTGTGTGTTCCCAGAAACTTTGGCGTGTTGTTTGTGGTGGAAAATGGGGATTTACCCAAGGTCTTGAAGGCTGATGACAAAGGAAAGGGCTGATGTGGATGTAGGAGAACTGGTAAGGGCAGAGCAACGTTGGCAGAATTCAACCTCCAAAGAGCATCTGGTGCTGCTTGTTTATATCCTATTTTCATAAGAAATGGCTGAAAACCTAGAAACTGGGGTTGGGGAGGTGATTGAACTGCTTTTTGAGTTGATGAGTTTTGACTGATGGAGTTGTGTTTCTGCATGTGCTGAGAGGGCCCCTCCCTGTGTGCTCGTGGGGCTCTCCTTTCCCCAGAGTTGGAGTGGAGAGACTTGTTTTGAATGTAAACTCTAATAAACGTGGTTATAAAACCACTGGAGCATTCCCTGATGTCAGTGCGACATCTGCCACATGCCCTGTGTATGCCAAAGTGCATTTAAACTTTATGTTACCAGCTCTTCAGGGGGTTATTCAGAGTTCTTCCAGTGCCTTGGCTGCTCACAGATAGGATCAGGATTGGCTTCATGGCTGTTGGTGTTAAGGAGTCATTTCCTGGAGTGTGCTTGTTCCAAGGAGAGGTGGGCTTCCCTCCCTCAAGATTTTATTGATTCCCACGTGGTTTATGACCTTTGCAGGGTTCTGTTTTTCCTTACACTACATGCATAAAGACCGGGACAGACAGTGGATTAGAAAAATGTGGTTAAAACAGTGGTTAAAGGAAAAAAGGGTTTTAAAAGCTGTAACGTTGTGACCTGCGTAGGGTGTACAGGGACCAACTGTCCTGCCAGACCTGGTGTGACACAAGTCTGAGGGATGCTTTTCACTGGCAGCAGAGATCCAGTAATCCAGGGGCTCTGTAAAGCTCCTGGCACCGGGATGAGGTCCAAGCCTGCTTCTGACTCGTGCTCAGGACTGGGACCTTTCCTTGTATTTTACAGAGCATTTTGAGGAAACAAGCGTTACAACTTACTCACCTTTTGTGTCACATAACAGCAAAAACCGCGGCTGCCTGTGAGACCTTTGCTTTAAATTTTTTTTTTTGTTTGGTCTTTAAATGTGCAGAATGTAGGTGTGAATCGGTCGAGAGAAGAAGCTCTGAGGACAGTCCCCACCCACCTATAGCTGCAGCTCCCGGGGCGGCAGCCCTCCCTGCAGCAGCTCAGGGCCCGGCGGTGTCGGAGCGGGGCGGGATGGACGCGCCTCCCCTTCCCTTCGAGACATTTCGAATGTGATTCCGCTTCTTTGGACAAAACCTGTGCTCGTGGAGAACTCGAAAGGTATCAGTAAAACGACTGGGGGAAGCAGAGCAGAGTTGGTTTTAGATTTTTCTTATGTAAATTCGTGCAGTTTCAGTGGGTTTTTACCGTTCGTCTGTGGATAATGCAAGGTGGTTAATTGCCCGTGTTGATTTTACTGTCAGATTTTAACTAGATTTTATTTTCTTTTGTAAGTGTTTTTTCTAAGAGTTCTCTTATTTTTACTGTGAATGATTGCCTAGACTTACATGGAGTTTTTTTGATGGCATATTTAACATGGGCAAAATTCTACATTTTGAGCATTGGAGGCTTCATGTTGCAAAGCTTCTTTAAATAGGGAAGCCCATCAGCTCTGATAATTGCCCTGTTTTAAACTGAACTTCGGTTTGCCAACCACAACTTAAAATTTTTCTGAAATTCCCAAGGGATATGTTCCTTTGGAAAATCAAAGCATTAAAGCTGGATCTGCTGCCTGGGAAATTCTGCTGTTTTAGCAAGATTTTAATGTTTTCCAGAGACCAGGTGTTCTTTTGGAGGGCAGTGGGGGACATGAGTGTGAGTGACAGCTGGGAAATGAATCAAGAGAGAGATGGAGAGAGACACATCCTTTCTGCTGCAGTTACAGGAGGGGACGAGCAGCTTTTCTGAGTCTGGAAGGGAGGGAAAAGGATTCAGCCTGTCAAGGGCTGGAAAAGCTGCTTGTCTTGTTAGTGTTGTCATTATATTTTTAGGGAATTTTTGGAATGAATTTCAACATAAAAGTATATGTTTCTCTTTTATAGCCACATTTAATACGTACATCAGGAAACAGTACAGAAAGGTTAGGTGAGTTTAACCATTCTAACAGCTCATGCAACAAAAACACCAGGTAAATTCTGAAATAATTTTTAGCATGGCACACCTGCCCTGGGGTTTTTGTATTGCTTTTAAGCACCTTCTATCATCCCAATTCTTCGTTGCTCTTTTATGCCTAGCAAAACTCCAGTGCTAAAAATGGAATTTTCTGTGTCTGTTGAGGTCACAACCTTTTAACTGTACTAAATCAAAGTGTATTTTGTATTTGTGTTACCAGACAACTGAAGTGAGCTGCCAGCACTGCTGCTGGCTCTGGCTCTGAAATGAGGAGAACTGTTCTTTGGTAGTTGGGCTGTGTTTTTTGTAAGGATTCTCTCCAGTTAATTGAGCTTTTACCATGTGAGTTGTTGGGGTTGTTTCGTTGTTTTGGTTTTTTTTTTTTTTTCTTTCCTGAATTCCTGTGTGAAATACCAGGCCCTGGTAACATAGTTTTGCAGGCAAGGGCTAAATTGTCTTTTGTTTGTGCAGGGTTTATAAAATAATGTGCTGCTGTTGTGATTACTTTTTTTTTTTTTTTTTAAATAAGCTAAATTCAGCAATATATTCAGCTCTGGAAGTAAGCCATAGTGCTTTGCTGGGTTCTGTTTCAGAAGAGGAATGTGTAGGGTGCAGAATGACCAGGAACACTTGCTTCAAGCGCTGCTGTCTAAAGCTTTGTGTGTGTGTGTTTGTGTGTGTGTGTTATGGTAATGCCATTTCAGACCTTTATTAATTCAGCTGTGCCCGTAGCTGTAGGGTGAGGAGAGAGCTGGCCTGGCACTGCTCAGAGGAGTGAATTTATTGGTGTGTGGTTAACAAGGCCACTGTTGTGGCACCACTGAAGGAGTAATTTCCCCTCCCACTTTGGCGTGGGAAAGCCGGGCTGTGCCCCAGGCAGCCCTCGCTCCTCCGCTGAGACAGGAGGGGTGGTTAAACAGTTTTTACACTGAGAATGTCAGGCTTTATCTGTAAAAATCCCAGGAGGCTGCATTAGAAAAGTGGGATTTTACTGGGCAGATTGTGTGAGCTCAGACCTGGCTGAAGAATTGTGGGGAGAAATGTTTGCCCCAGTGACAGCTGAGCCCAGGGGCTGCTTCTCTTTGCTGGCGAGCACGGCTTGAAGTGTCTCCTCTCTCCCTTTGTTTTACCTCTGTGATCTGTCAGAGGTGCTGTAACATCCTCGAGGCTACATGTTCTATGTACAGTAGGTATTTTTATAGCCTGCTTTCAAATATACTGTGATGAGTGTTTTACTACAATGGGTGTTCAGTAAAAAGAGTTGTATACAAGTGTAAATAAACTATTGTGCTGATACTTGAAAAGAAAAAAAAAATATGAAGTTGTTGGTTCTACGGGAGGAAGGTACTAAATCAGTGACTGCATCTGACCCCGGCTGGAGCGAGCAGGTGTAGATGATGAATGTAGATTTGAGCTGAATGTAGATTTGGAGTGATGGGTTCTCCCAGGGTGTAACCCTAACTGCTGTTCTGGGAAGGCACAGTTAAGAATTGCAGATTATTGTCACTTTCTAAAAGTGTGTGTTCCCCACTCCTGACAGAACAGTCACTGACAGGGCAGGGGAAAACCCTTGTCCTCACCTTCCGTGTTTGTACCATTTTACTGCCTCTGTTCTGTGTGTGCCTGGCTCAGATGCAGTCTCTCCAGTGGGATTAAACTGTCCTTTCCTACGTTGTTGGCCTCCGTTGTGATCTTTCAGACAAATGTAATCATTTGACCTTTGATCCAAGTAATAAAGATCAAATGCTACAAGGTGCACTGATGTGTGTGTGTTTCCTTCTGTGTCCATTTCCAGTGGCTGAAGTGCCAGGTGCGTGTTCCCAAGCCTCAGCAGGGTTCCACAGCTTCCACAAGCTGGCTTTAGGGAGCTCAGACATAAGTGTAAGAATTAAATTAATTCACCCTGTGGTTGCTTTACTCTGACAAATAACTGATTTAAGTAGGAAACTCAGTAATGGAGGAGGAAGGAAGAACTGGTTAAATAAATGCACACCAGGATTTGCACACGGTGGAGGAGGAAGGTAAGACTTTATTAGCTTTACCTGGTCCCTGGGATTAAGATCTGAACCACCCTCTCAGCCCTACACTGTTCTCACATTGTCTTGAACGGGCTGCTGGTGTTTTGAGAAAGTTGGACGCAGACAGCTAAATGCTGCCTCTCAGTACACGTTCGTATGCAGAGGGGAGGTGGAGGCCATTAGATTTGCAGGGCTACTTGTCATTCTGAAGGATAAGGACCAAATTAATTACTGCTTTGTGGTTTTAGAATTAGGTACTCAAATTTTCATGTCTTGCTGACTGCAGCCCCCCAGGTTGTAACCACATATCTTCTCTGCGAAGTGGGAGGAGTGTTTTCATCATTTTTTAACGCCACTGTGGATTTGTGTTTGAGGGGCTTTAGAGCTTTTAGGCTGCTTTCTGGACAAAATCCTTTAATAGCTGAAACTTCCTGTAGGATGAGGATGACCCAGAGCCGACATTTGGTGCCCACAGGCCACCCTGGGGTGCAGCAGCTCAGCAGAGGACGTGGAGGAACTCACCAGGCTGTGGAGCTCTGTGCCTGTGCTGGCAGGAGGTAACAGTGGTGCAGGGCAGGGCCCTGTGCAGGGGCCGAACAGGACAGTGCTGCCGAGGAGGAGGGGTGGAGGAGCTGCTCTGCACAGGAAAGGGGGCTGTGCCCCTGTGGCAAGAGGGCAATTGAGCACAGCTGTGGCAGCAGGAGCTGCTCCTGGCACATCAGTCAGCTGCCAGCTGAAAGAGCTGCTGTGTGAAGCCTCCTGAGCAGATTTGGCACTTGTTACTCCTGAGCAAAGCAGGTGAGGGCAGGGAGCCAGTGTTCCCACAAGGAACATTCACTACTCTGTGTAATCCATTGCCGCTTCTTGGGGAGCAATACACACTGCTGCTGGCACCCACCTTTGGAACTTCTTACCTAGAAATGTGTTTCTGCTCGGGTGCAAGTGCACAGCACACACCTTGGAAAGCAGAGGCACTTTCTGGTGAGAAATGGCAAAGCAGAAGTGACTCTGTAGGTTATGGGAAGGGGAAAAGCCCAGCTTCCTGCTCTCCCTGCAGCACCTCGCAGGGCCCTGCTTGTTCCCCTTGGCCTGGGGTTGGTAAATCAGGCCAGCTTTTGGGATTGCCAGCTGGGTTCTGCCCCTTCAGCCTCAATCTGCTGCAGGCTCAGATGGCATCCGAGTCATGCTGGCATTACTTGAGTTGTAACGGTAAGCTAGAGCTGTGCTTCAGGAGCAGAACAAAGGCAGCACTGTATTTTTTTGAGTCTCTACACAGTATTACAGCTTTCTGCTGCTCTTTCAGCAGGATTAACAGTCTGAAACTATCCAGAAGCTCCAGGGTACTCTTAAGAGCTCTGCAGCATTTCATAACTCTTGGATGACCTGACACATGGACATTTTTTCTCCTTGCTTGGTGTTGAGAAAATCAAATCACATTTGCAATAGTGTTACAAGCTACAGAAAGCTCGTGAGAAGCAAGGAAACCTTGCTTCAGCCTGAATTTTATGAGCTGACTGCAAGGAGAAGGTTTTGGAAGGAGCTTTGCAGTAATTACATGAGCTTTCCTTTCTCATTAATGGTTAAAAATCAAAATTCAGAAGTAGCTGTTGGAACAAAGCAGGATCTGGTTTTGTGCCCTTCTGACAGCAAGCAGGGGGAGCCACAGCTGCTGCGTTACAAACAAGCAAATAAAACTGAAGAAGGATTTTGTGTTTGGCAGTTACACAGGATAATTCCTCAGGCAGAGCAGGCAACTAATTCTACAGGCACTACCTGGGTTCTGTCCTGCTGTGGGTGTTGTGTCTGTTAGCAGGAAGTGGCATTGAGTGGCAGAACCCCACAGCTCCAGGCAGGATGGGGCTGCTCTGGGATGCTCAGGCCTCTTTGTCATGCTTGGACTGCCTTGCAATAAAGATGTAGCATTTATTCAGCAAAAGCCCCCCTGAGCTGTTTCCCACAGCAGCCAATCTTACACTAGGAATCTCTGCTTGTGCCTGATTCTTCCTTTTGGTTAATTCACAAAAACAACAAATACTTTAAGAAGGCAATCAGGGCTGACCAAACATTATTTTTTCACTGCAGTTTAAAGACAACTAGAGTTAAATTGTATATTGTTAAAAATCATAGAGCCATGAATGAAAGTTACATAAAACTTTCTTTTAATTGAAGACAAATAAAAGAACCAAGGGCTCAAACACATTTTAAAAAGACATCTTCTATTCCCCAATGTCGTCTCTCGAGCAAAATATACAGCACATATATATATATAACATAACTACATTCAAGTACCAAACAGAATTTACATTTTCCCAAACAGAGAAAATAATGCACATGATTCACATACCTTAAACCCAACCATGCATAGAACCACTGCCAATAAATCAGGAGTTGAACATAATTCATCACACTACTGGGTATTATTCTGAAGTATCGACGTCGTTGGAATGCATTAACACTTGGGAGTCTGGGTTTGGAACGTGGAACCCTGCTTTAAAGTCCAGCTGTTCAGAGACTTACTTGTTCAAGATCTGTTCAAATTTTGGATTAATAAAAGAAAATCCATCGAAGGCAGACTGATCCATGGACTCGATCAGGTTTTTGTCACTGTAAGACAGTTTTGGCTTCTCACTCAGAAATTCTCTGTCAAAGTTGTTGTAGTCACTTGCTGATTTCTGTGTTAGAGAGGGAAGACAGTTTGAGACACACTTTTCTTCCAGAACAAATTGCTTAAATATAAAATGTTGGGAAGTTAGTGTTTGAGCTCCCTCCCTCCTTCCTCTGCTTTAGCNAAAAAAAAAAAAATCTCATTTTAACCTAGGATTATAACTGGGCACTTTCTTATTGTTAGTTGGAAACCAACAGAAAAACCAAAGCCAGGTTGCTTTGGCGAAGAACCACGTGGATATGTGATAACACTGGGTTATTACCCAAAGATTATCTACTGACAAAAGCTATGCAGCATTTACTTATGTATAAGGCCAACATTTCTTGCCCTTAACCAAAATGTTTACATTCCTGAGAGCATTTTACAGGCTGTACTTGTTCAGAGAATAAAGCAATGCCCTATAGCAGCTGCTTTGTGTTTCATAAATATTCATGTAACTGAAAACTGTTTTACACTCTGAACCACCAACGATTACTGTTTGTAGGATCCTCATGGTTCCAGATTTCCCACTTCTCTAGGAACAAGCAACATGAAGCCTTGTGTGTTTGAAGGAGACAGCTCTTCTCCATTGAGTACATTTCAAAGAGACTGTTGCCTCCAGATCATTTCACCTGTTCCACTAACAGGCTGGAGAAGCATTGGTTTGGATTTTTAACCAGCTGAGCTGAAGCAGCAGCATCCCACTGTGCTAGAGACTGAGTGACAGTCTGTTCTTTAGCTGTTTGCTCAGTAACATCAGGCATGTACGTTAATTCTAAGTTCAGTAGCTCAGAGAATGCTGCCTCTTGCCCCCTTGGAGATGCCTGGGTAAGGTTGAAGCAGCAGAGACTGAATGCTTGCACAGAATGCCTGCAGTCAGGTACCAGCTGAGCAGCCTCGAGCTACTGCTGCTCCTCCCCTGTGGCATTTCAGAAAAGCAAACTGCAGGAACTGTGAACATTCCTAATGCAGAGGGGAATGGAGGTCAAAGCTCTCTGTTGGTTTTCCTGAACATTTTATTCATAAAGAAGCTCCTTGAGAGCAATAGAAAGACAAACAGGAAGATCTGAGGGCAGTCAAAGGAGTACAATGCACCTGTGTAGAAGTGAACCATCCAAGAACAATGGCCTTACAGATACACAACTTCCTCATTTGTAAAAGGTGAGGAGGAAAGGGCAGTAGGATCCTTTGTGCAGGTACAGAATTCACCCCTTACACCTGGGCTGTTTTTACTAAGAGCAAAGAACAGCCTACGTACCACTTTTGGCCTGAAGGGAGGGTCCACCTCCCTCTTCTCTAGTGCTGTCCAGTTGATTGTTTTGAAGAAAGGATGGTCTCTGATATTCCCAGTGACCCCAAGTCGTTTTGCTGGATCCCTTTCAAAGAGCTGCAAGAGAAGACACCCAGCAAAGCATTAGAGCTGCTCCAAAGGTGCACAGCCGTGGAGGAATTACAGGTATGGTGCTAAAACAACTAAGGGTGCTGACAGCAAACAGAGCATGAGGAATTAATCTGACCTGGCTTTCCCTTTTTAAGAGCAATTTGCTGATAAACAGCTCCTTCACAAAGCCTGGGTTTGTCCCTCCCTGGAGAGAGGCAGGACGCACACGTTGATCATCAGTCCTACCTTTTCTAATATATCCTTCGACTCCTTGGTAATCCAGCGTGGGTAGTGAGGGGTGTCCACTCGGATTGACTCAAACAGCTCATCCTCATCATCCCCATGGAAGGGGGACTGGCCAATCAGCATCTCATACAGCAGCACCCCAAACGACCACCAGTCCACAGAGAACGTGTACCGCAAGCCCTGCAGGATCTTGGGCCGCACAGGAGGGAACACAGGGCAGTGGTAAGAAGAAGCAATACATCCCAAAAGCCAGGAGAGGTATTTAATAACTAGAGCATTTAGGGGGAAAATAAAAATCCATCTCTCTGGGAAAGCACGGACACTGATGCACAGCTGTGGTTTTACCCTAGGCTGCTGTTTGTGGCAGTGTGGCCAGCTCCCTGGACAGGTCTTTGCTCTCATTCAGAAATTTTCTCCCTTAACTTTAAATAACCATAGGCTTAGAAAACATCCTCTCTAGTTTCTTTACAAGATGAAGGGAGAGGCAAGTAGTGATGCAAAGTAGATTCCTACAGAAGGCTTTGACATAATTTATAGCTTTAAAAGTGAAATACCTTAGCTGAGCTACCTTGCAAATGAGATTTTTTTAAAAAAATAACTGTACCACAGAATTTAATTCTGTAAGACTCCCCTTAGAAGCTCCTTTTGTTTTGAATTCTGGTTGTTTGCATGGGTTGTCTGCATAGAAGTCTCTTCCCCATCTGAAGTGCACATACATAGATGCATTCTGCAGGAGCCCTACGGGTGTGCTGGCTACAGCTGACCCCCAGCTCTTAAAAAACTGAGCATTTTAACTTTCCAAAACCACATTTTTTTAAACTTACAGCTACAGAATATTTAAAAATCTCAAGTACCTTCTATAAAAAACACAGATACAATTTTTTCCTCTGATTTTTACCTCTAATTAGACTTGGACTTTCCTGAACTACTAGTCTACAAAGAGGTGATTAATCACAGCAGCTGTTCTGCCATCAGGGCACTAAATCCATGCCAGCAGTGTCTGTGTGTGCCCTACTGACCTCGGGAGCGATGTAGTCAGGGGTCCCACAGAAAGTGCTCGCCTTGTTGTCACCAACAACGTTTTCTTTGCACATTCCAAAATCAGCTATTTTGATGTGGCCTTCTTTATCAAGCATCACATTGTCCAGTTTTAGGTCTCTGCAAAAAGTGTTTTAGAAATGTTGTGCTTTAAGTCATTTTTGTAATCAGATGCACACAGTTTCTTCGCTGATAAACACCTCCCCAACTGCACACATGGAGGCTTTTCAAGATAATAATCATCCATCAACACAACCCATCCAAAATGGTACTTCTGTGCTTTGAAGGCGGGAGGGACAAGGGAAGAATTCTCTCTTGTCACAGAAAATAAGAAGCTGAGGTGCATATATAGAATGTGACCTTATAATCCTCCACGTTTGCTTTCAGATCCGGAAGCACAGCCAGAGCTTCTGCTGCTGGAAGGTGGCGTGAGTTAATGCCCCAGCAGTGGACACAGCAGTGCTGCACCAGCTCCAGGGCTGAGAAGAAGGACTGTGCTGGATTCTGAGAGCCTCTGGCAGGAATTGGATTGTGTGAAACCTGCCCAGCTCTTAACACTACCTGCAACTTGTTCTGGTTACAGCACAAGTTGATGTGGCACTGCCTGTGAAGGGTCTTTTCTCAGATCAACACTATTCAACCAAGTAAGAGCTTTTTCCCAGCAGTTTCCAAAAGCCACATTGCCTCCCTTTGACCATGCTGCATTTTTTGTCCGTCTGGCTGCAAAACGCACATACCAAGGAGGGCAGGCTGAAGAGAAACTGAACAGCCCTCTGCTTACCACGAAGGACTGAAATAGGGCAGAGAATTTCACATAAGGACAGGGCAGTCTTTTCTCCTGGGTAACTGAAGTTCCCAGTACCAGCAGTGGATCAGGGTCTGGCCCTTGATGCTTCACCCTGGTGAGGCAGAAGCATCAATATTGTGGTTTCACCAGAAGGCAAGAGCAGGGAACTTTCACCTTGGTGGTCTGCTCAAGGCCAGTGGGAACTGATAGCCTCAAGGAGCCTCTCCCTCACCTCCAAACTAAACAGACTCATGATTTGAAGGCAGTGTTTGAAAATAACTGAAACAAAACTGCTTTTGTGTAACACAAATCCCATTCCATCATTCCAGTTGCCAAGGAAAAAACTACACAAATAGAGATTCATCTCAGGCATGTTAATGGCCTTGGAACTACATCAGATCTCTGACAGACAGCTTGTGCTTGTTACAGCAATCAGGAATTCAAAGATGCATGAAGTGCTAAGACAATTCCCAGGTCCCAGCCTGGAGCCAGCTGGTACTCACCTATAAATAATGCCTTTGCTGTGAAGAAACTGGAGCCCACATAAAATTTCAGCTCCGTAAAACCTGAAAAGAGCAAAACCAAATCTTTTAATCTTCACTCAGTTATGACACAGTCAATGCAGGTAGCCAAAATAATGCTGTGGGCATCTTTTCATGCAGTGAGAAGCACTTACACGTCTTTAAATCCCAATATCTCTGCGTTTAGGCTGCCAGATGCTGTAACCTGCAAGTTAATCCCTTCACCACACATCGGCAGTGTCCAACACCAAACAGCAGAGGGGACACGGCAGCAGTTGCTGTAAGGCTCCATCCCCCTTCCCTCAGGGAACACCATCCCTTTCCTCCTCTTTAATAACAGTCCTTGTGTGGTTTCAGTGATAGGCACGTGCCTTTCGAAAGAGAGCTACTGGGAGCTCAGCCCTCAAGAACTGCTGCAGGAAGGGCTGGGCACCAATGGCAAGGTTAGAATTGGGCTCACCTGTCTCCCTCTGCACCTGCCTGGTCACAACAGACAGAATGAAAAGTGGCATCGCTTCAGGGGCACTCTCCTCAAAAAAAAAGAGGTGATAATCTAGGGCACATGAAGGAAGATCAAAAAGAATGCTTCCCTCAGTCCCAAAAAGTATTAACTTCTTTTTTTATGGGAAAAATACAATTTCCATTTCTGTATAGCAGATGAATGTCGGTCCAAAACAAATAGGCACAGAATATACCAGGAGAGGATGCCAGATGCACAGATGCTTGCTGGGCTGCAGGTAAGCTGGAGGGCCTTTATCCAGATTTTTGCTGGAGAGAGTGGGAAGGGAGCTGACCTATACAACTGGCTGCTGTTGATGCCAGACTTCTTGTTCTGATCCCATCCAGTCAGCTTTCCTTAGTGCCGTGCCAGTAACAGAAGCAATATTCCTGGGGCTTACAGGTAGGTCCAGTAACCTGCACTGTTACTTTTTAAGGTTTACATCCCTTTAATGATGCCATTAAAACTCCCATGGGTTTGGGTGGGAGAAGTAGAAACTAACCTCAAACTAAAAATGATAGCTAAAGTAACAGTAATACAGTATTTTTGCATCCTTTGAAGATCACTGGAGCTGAAAACTTAAGTCACAGGTAACTGACACAAGTGCACTTGCTAAGCAAAGTGCTTACCCATTTAATTAGCATCTCATGGAATGTCCAGGGTTTTTTGTACTATCATGTCAGTTTAGCAATAGTAGTAAATAAGTGTTGAATTTTTTCCCCCCACACTGTTTTCTAATTTTTTCCATCAAAATGCTGTCCTGAGGTACACTGGAGCTGTACCTTTTGCTTTTCAGTGCTGGCTCATGTTGCAGTTCATTTTGCACCTCTAGGAACAAGCATCCCATAAAGTAAAACATCAAACTGCTACGTAAATTAGGAAAGCCCAACTCCACACATCATTAAGTGAACTTCATTGTATCCAACCAGTGCCTAGAAACATCTTTTCAACCATCAGCCACTGAAACTTGACTGCAGGTAAGGAGGGGCACAGAACTAGAAGCTGTAAACCCAGGGACCAAAATCATTCATGGAGGTAGGGAATGAAGGGTTGAGGACTCACGTTGCTCTGTAGAGGTCGAAACGCCCCTTGTCTTGTATGTGGAACATCAGGTCTCCCCCATTCAGGAATTCCATAACGAAGAACAAATGATCCTTTAGCAAATAACCAGGGAATGGAACAATTACTGATGCTATCCAACCATAAATGAATTGGCAATGTGCCTCCAGGGGACCAAGCAGCCACTTCCCTCTTCTCCTGAAGGATTTCTGGTTTCATACACCCCTATGGGGCTCCTACAGAGTTGAGTGGCCTGGTCTTGTAAATATAAATATCTGATCTTGTATTCTGTGAGTTTCTAGACTTAATACACACTTAAACAGACTTACTGATTTCAATCTGTGACAGTCATCCTTTTCCCCTCACCGAGGGTAAAGCTCAGATCAAGGACCTAAATTAAACTCCTTATTCCAGATTGCATAGATGTTTTTCTGATTTTATTCTGTCCTTACCAAGATATGTTTGGCCATACTCATATTTACTTTCCACAAGGCCCGTGAATTATTGCACAGAGCACAGGAAAAGGACATTTAATTCTTGCATCACTAAATTACTTTCATTTGACTGCTGGATCAGCATCTATTAAAAGGCTCAGTCTGTTGTGCTGCTGTCACCATGGGGCTTTTTCTTACCTTTGTCTGAAATGTGCAGTAAAGATGGGTGAGAAATGGATTTTCCCAGGCAAGAGCAAGGACCCTCTTTTCCACCATGGTACATTCCACATCATCATCAATTAGCACCACGTCCTTTTTCAAAGCTTTGATAGCAAAGAATTCGTTCTTCCCTTTCAGCTCAGCAAGCAGAACCTACAAAAAATAAAAGATGAGAGTACAGCACGTGTAGGACAGACTGGTGCTGATGTATCAGTGAGGGAAAGCCAAAGGTGTTCACACCAGGTGCACTGACAGTTCAAAACACATTTAAATGGGAAAGATGAGGGAGGTGTGGGAAGGTGAAGCTGCTGGACACTGAGATGAGGAGATGGGGCTCAAGGACCAAGTTCCACAGGCACAGCAGTTTTTCTGTCAATGTCTTGTGAGTGCATCAACAGCGGCCATGTAAAGCCTGGTCTGTCACTAGGGCTGCAGATTCAGAGACAGCAGTGGACAGAGCCTGTGGAGGTCACACTGCTCTCCCAAACATCCCCCCCATTGCACTGGGGCACTGTGAGGCTGTTTCTGTATGGAGGGAACAGAACTGAAGTATCCATTTGTACTGGGTGCATTAAAGGGCAATTCCTCTGCTTCTGTACTAAACACTGACAAACTGCTGTGCACAATGAACCACTTCTGGGTTTAGACAAGATCCAGCTGATGAATTTCTAGTGTCAAAGATGTCTACATACAATTCTGTTAGAAGATTACTGACCCAAGAAGCTTTGAGACCTTCCTGGTCAAAGGAAATAGCCCATCACATTGCAGAGATCAAGCGAGGCAGACACCTTAGCTCTGAGTTTGTCACATACCTTTCCAAAGCTTCCTTTCCCCAGCACTTTGTGGAAGACAAAGCTGTCTATGTTGAATTTTCTCCTTGCAATTCTCAACGCTGTTTCAGCTGTGTTTACCTCCCAGAGCTTATCGTACTCGCTGTTATCTGCTGATCAAAACAGGGAGGGGAAGGTTCAGTGGATGCAGAAACTGCAGGACTCAGAGCCCTGGGTAAGAATTAGTAATACTGACACAGTATTTCAGTGCATCTGCTGCTGGAGCTACTGGTGAAGCTAAACATAAGGGGCAACTCCTGCGTAAGCATTTTGTGTGGCCAGGAGATGGTCAAAACAAATACATGCTGCTTTTTTTAACGGCACTTATTAAAAAAAATTGTCTAACACAAGGCAAGAATGAATAACTGCTTAAACTGACTGGTAGGTAGGTGGCTGTAATGAAACATTGTCTGTTTTCTCACCTGTTGTGTCCCCTCCTCGAGCTTTATGTTTCTTATCAAAATCTTGATAAATACCAACATTTTCTACAGATCCAGAATCAGACCTTCGTGTAGATTTCTGAGGAGAAGGGGAACATTTGAAATTCTATTAGCACTGTTACTTTAGAAATAGAAATAGAGTAATAGCTTGAAATGTAACATGATGGCAGCATAAACTTTTAATTATTAACTCCCAGTATGTATCTTTTCTCAAGCAGTCTGGTTCATAGACTATGTATCCACCTTCTTCAAAGCTTCACATCAGCCAGTTGCTTTACTTCCTTCACTGCAAGAAAGTAAGTCACTGAAATTCCTGAACAGGCTATGTTGCATTGTTCATTGCAAAATTATTCAAGGTATAATGGTTTGAATCCACAGTGGGAAGAATTTAACCTGTGGGAAAACGTCCCCTTGGATGTCTGTTCACGTGAAAGAGGAGATGGGAATCACTGCTACACTGGACATGCTGAAGTCATATCTGGATATGACATCTGTCCTCAGCACAGGGAAACAACTTTTACATATGGAAGATCCCTGAGATCGAATTTCAGTAATGAAAAGATTGAGCTCCAGTGTCAAGAAAGACCTGGCACAACAGCTCTCACTGTTTTCAAAGTAAATATCCTGTGAAAGCTTAGGAACACACATCTCAGAGGAAGCACTGTTGGCTTTTGTGATATATTTTCCTGTTTTACTTCAGAGCTTGTGTCTGAATCTTTATTTGCAGAAGCTGACCACAAAAGAATCATGCTGCAGCAGGAGATGAACAATGCAAGCTATGGGGCCAGCATTAATTCCAGAGCAGTTTTCTGTGTGTGTATATATATATTTATATCAGATGAATAAAAAACGAGAATATCAGGTATATTTCTCCTTATTCACTTAATTTTATCCTTCAAGTGGAATTTTAAAGTTGAAGCACGTGAAAACACATTTCAGCATTATGATGCCACTGATTAATCCATTAAACAGAAAGGGACAGAATAATCTTGGCACCACAGAAGAACAAAACTGGTTTTCAGGAAACCATACACCTTTTTAAAAATTCTTTAAGTGGCATACCCCCTCCCCTATTTCAGTTTCAGGCTATTGATATCTTTGTTAGTCTCTGGAAGTGTCAAATTGAAAAAGACAAAGCTGTTTGCATTTCCTCTTTTCCAAATACAGTTCCCCATAAAAGTGATGCAGTAAAGACGAAGCAAAAACCCCAAAATGATCTGAAAACAAGTAATTACCTGCCAAATGGCAACAAAGCTTACCTGGCTAACTTGATTTAAAGCTTCAGCTAGCAACTTCTGATTTATTCCACATAAGTTTGCCACCTTCTTCTGGCATTTATGATGCACATTCATCCCACATTCTAAAAGAAATGTAAGGATTGTTATACAAGCATCAGGAAAATACTGACTTTACAACAAACAGGGCTTTTCTGTGCAGTTCAGAAACCTTTTTTAAGGCCAGACTGGACACGGACCTGTCATTGTTACCAAAAGTGCAGTTTTTACCCTTTAACACAATGAAGGCTAAAAAATGTTTCACAAGGGAAAAACCTCCAATCATCATGACTTTATTCTCCAAATCTGTGACAATAAGGATCATATTGCCTTTTTGTGGGAGAATTATAAAAGCAGTATTTACAGTAAACGCTTTGAACACACTTTGAGATGCCATGTTGAGTCAGTCTCCAAATTTCAGCTATTCCCAAAGTAGTAATTTTGGTAATACTCAAGATTCCACCTCTGCAGTGTTCCCTGACTCCTTCAGCAGCTCACCTTGGCTGAGCTGTCCCGTGAGCCCAGTGCCTCTGTCTCTCTTTAGTACAAAAGCTTTTTCACCCCATACGGATGAGATGAATCCCACCCTACACAACACACATGGAAAGGCACAGCCAGTCTCCAGTGGGGGGGAACACTGGAAAAGCACAGAGAGCTGCCAGTTCCCTCCTCCTCCTCACCTTCACACTTGAGCCCTTGCTTGACCAGCCCCCAGAGCAGGCTGCCACAGTGGTCACAGAAGGTGGGGCTCATGTAGTTGTAGACTCGGAAGCGGTGGGGCATGTCGATGTTGAACCGCTCCTTCTGGAACTGAGCACAGCCACAACAATTCCATCTCAGCCTTTGCTCCCTCAGCCAGCAGGGAAATGGATCTGCCCAGCACACACCACCCACCCCTCACAGAGCTTCTAACTGCTTTTCTTCCCCGAAAGCTTTGCCCACCGCGTGTTACAGAACTTCACACAGCTTTAAGCAAAGACAGAACCTTGGGTTGTACAGCCAAGCATCTCCCAAATGGAGTTGGCAGCTTCTGCACAAGGTTTTGTTAGCTCAGCAATGTTTAATTACATAATTACACTCTAAATATATTGTTCCAGCTCTTACCATTGTGTCCCTGCTGTTGGCTGCAGTACCAGTACACCTCCCAATGATTTTATCAATGCATTTCTTGTGAATAGCAGCATTGCATTCTTCAAGACATGCACAAGAAAAAAAAGGATTCCTTCAGATAATAATTACATGGGATGAAGTGCTTGCATTTCATAGCGGAATGTGAAAATCACACTCCTTTTGCATCATACATCAAAAGCTTGTTTTCTATCAAGATAATAATCTTTTTTAAGATGATTCCCCCACCCCTTTTCTTTTTACCATGAACTTTATTTGTAAACTAAATCAGCTTCCATTAAGCAATGCCCCCAAGTATTTGATAACAAAAACAGAAGAACAATATTATGGTTTTGAGTTTTACCCTTTGATAGCTCCTCCCTGCTTGGAATAATGCACAGATCTATGCCAAGTCAAAAGTGATTTTCAATTCAGCTGTAAAAACCCTCAATAGCTGTAATTCATTTTAGAAAAGGTTTCACAAAAAACTGCTATCATAAATGAGTGCAACTTTTCAATAGCGTTACACACTTCTGAGAAGAATAGCCACGTCTAAATCTTGATACTGAAACCCCAGGTAGGAATCATAATCAGATTCCTTTGGTTATTGTGCAAAATTGATATTTAACATCTACTACTACCCACAGTGATGATGCACTGTGCCATGCATATTTACAGACTTTTTTCAAGAGTAACTATTAGAGCTCCAGATTCATGTGGAAAGCAGCATAAGAAAAAATAAGAAAAAAAAAAAATCAACTTACGTCTACATTTGTATCCCTGCTTGTTGAGTCCCCTGAAAAACAAATTATAAAAAAGGAAATCAATACATTTTCTGGAACAAAAGGTGGCTGGTTTTTATTTTATTTTATTTTTATCACGTCAACCAACCAATTAATAAGCTGCTCTAAATTCTGGTAATCAGAATCCTCTGTCTTAGGAAAGCAGGCTTTAGAAGATCAGGTCCTGTGTTTTGATAGACCAGCAAGTTAGGAGGAAAACCCAGAAACAACAAGGTTTCAATCACATGGGAAATCCTCCCAACCTGACTTAAGACAAAAACAGCCTTTCCAAAGGGGTGCAACTTCTGGCTCTCTGTGGGTCTTTAGTCTGCCATCAGCCACTTCTCACCTCAAAGTCTGGGCATTATTTTCCCAGACCCACCCATCTCGTTCTCCTGTGACAGAGCTGCTGATGATCAAGACCAGAAATCCCTTGAGGCTGATGGAATTTCTGCCTATGATTTCAGTGGCAAAAATGTTCAAGCTCTATTTCTCAATGTGAAAGACAACTGTAGCTCTTAGGTATAAAAATGCTCTTAGTGAGTATATAACTTCAGTTTCCCAACACACATGGATTTATTTGTCATGTTTTGTCTGAGTATACCCAAAGCAAATTTTGCAATTATTTTGCCCTTGAAGGTGGGGGAAGCTTAGATTTTCCTTCTTACCATACAAAGTCTCTGCAGACAGAGCAAAATGTAGGTTGTCCAAAGAAGGTGGCAATAAATTCATGATTTTTGATGTAGTGGATTTTGGCTTGCTTGATAGCTCCTCTCCTGTTGATAGTTACTGTCCCCTCCTCTTCCTTCATCGACTGTCTGCAGTCTGAGGGGGAGACAAGAAGACACACTTTTAATACTTCCAGCTATTACAAAGGTTAATACTTGCTTCTCCCAAATGTTCAGTTTGTTTTTCTGTTTCAGACTCGTGTTTCTGTTCATTTTACACCTGCATTCTGCAGCCTTTCAGTCCACCAGGGGTGGTACAGGTGCACACGCTGCTTCCCAAGGTGTCCCTGTGTCCGTGTGCCAGTGCTTCCTGCTCCTGCCCACGCAGAAAAAGCTGATGAACTGAGAGCAAAAAGCAGGGATGGAGCACAGTTTTGATAGAGAAATGACAACCACTGTTGTTTCTTGAAAAAAAGAAAATCTATGATTTCTGTTACGTGATTTAAAATAAATAAGCATTTTATTGGAAGCAGGAGAGTCAGCAGAAGCCTTTCCATACTGCTGCTCCACATGCCCTCCTGACCCAGGACTGCAGCAGAAATTCAGGTGAACTGCTGCAGGGCCTTCTGGGTGACCACAGGACCACCCTCCTGGAAGATGGCTTTATTCCAGCCTCCAGGATCATTAAGCAGCGAGGACAAATGAGATTTTCAGTTAGACATTTCCATTTTGCTGTCTTGTAACATTCATGTTTTATCTTTCCACAAGTCTCAGTCTCATTCCTCTCCCTTTCTAGCCCCCATGGAGTCAGATTATTTAGTATTATAATAATACTACCTGCTCCCATCTACTGGAGCATCTAACACTGGATCACATAGAAATTACGTATAGCATTAAGCCAAGAAATAAAACAACAAACAAATTCTCAGGCTCCAAGTCCAACTGGCTCATACAGGTCCTCATTAGAGGTTATGGTTATTTTCACTCATTTCCAAGGAAGCTTCTGAGTTTCTTTTACAAAAATGAGTATTTGTAAGATTGAGACACAAACTCGGACTATTTAGCCTTAATCAGGCATTTTTAAAGTCATAGGGGTTTGTAGCAGAGGTAACCCAATGCAGGTGTATCAAGAGGCTGGCTAACTGGTGATTTAACTCTAGAACACATTTCTGGTCAACTGAAAGGAGCTGTTGAAGGACAATCCCATCCAGCAGGAAAAGATAAAGGCTTGAGCCAGCACCAAGGAGCTGATCAGCCACTAACTCCATCAGCCCTGGCCAGCAGCTTGTGGATCCCAGCCTGGAAGAAATGTGGACATGGTTCACATGTCCAAAGTGCTGTAAAGCTGAGGGCAACAGGATCTTGCTGTGTGCAGGCTGGGAATTTCCACAGGAATGGAGTAAGGAAGAAGTCAGAAGAGCATTTTTCCCATTGTCAATATAATAGTTTTTAAAAATTTGCTCCGTTGCATTGCTGCCTTTTATCATTATCAGTGGCAGCCTTGCTTTTAGCACTGGCAGAAGCAGATTTGTTTCGTTTGCCAAGTCACACTCACTGCAATGCCTGAGCTTACTATGAAGTTACTCAGGAGCTCTGTTTTTCTGGCTGCTAGATGCACTTAGATCTTGTCATTTTTTTTTTAGCTGGCTGCCACCACTGCTATTCCAACAGACTGCTGAACCTGGAACACAATCTGTCATGTGACACCATTCTGAGTGTCCTAAACTAATTTACCTGTCACAGCCACCAGCGGCCACACTGCAGCAGCACGTGCTGCCTTAGAAAAGGAACGGCATAATCAACTCAGAGATTAAGGAAGTATTAAGCATATTAGTGAAAAGAAAGTTCACAAAAGGTCCCCTGGTTCTGCCACTAGGTATTAATGTACTTTTCTGAGAAACTGGCCACCTGGTTCAGAGAAAAACCCATCTGACAGCCTCTGAAAGGACCTCCCAGTGTGCAGTGTGACAGCCTCTGAGTTACCTCTGCCCCTCCAGGAACAGGATTCGTTTTCGTTGTTCAAACAGGCTACCGAGTTCACCCAACACAAACTCATCAGCTGCTGCACTTCAGCTTGTGGCAGTCTGCAAACTGTGCTATCTCTGTTTAATCCTGCTGAGCAAACAGACCTCACCCACTGCTCCCCAAATGCTTCAGGGAAACCACACTTGTGTGGTGCAAGGGAAACAACGTGGTTGAGAGGCAGCAATACTTCATATTGTTTGCTGCACTGAAAGGATGTCTTCGTAAGGGAGATTTAATCAGTATCAGCAACAAGGCAGAGAAAGGCCTTTTGTTTTGTGGCAATATTCTGAGGAGATCACCTGTGATGCAGCAAATTAAGGGACAAAAGCCTTCCTAAAGTCCATAACACCAGCAAACCAAGTGTTTAGCGAGGACCAAACGGGTGAAGAGGACACCTCATGCTGAAATACTTGGAGCAATTCAGTATTGCTGATACCGTGTGCAGAAGTCTCTGACAAAACTTGATGATGTTATGGGAAACACTGGTGTTTCCTCCCTGTCTGAGGCCCTGATATCAAACTTAAGAGAAATATGTGAGACTGACATTTAATTCTTTGAGACGGTAATCATATAAACTAATCGCTTTGGGTTTTTCCTCTATTTTTCTCTTTGCACGTTTTCCTTAAGTACACTTTAACGGGGAAGAATCCTCGAGCACAGCAAAACCTCAAAATCTGCATATGAGGACACACAGACGTTATAACCAGCTGCCTTGTTAGAAGCCTTTGCCAAAACCAACCAATATATCAAAGTATAGCTGAAAACACTTTTGTCTGGTTCAGAAGCAGCTGGGAGGTTTGGAGAGCAGCTGTGGGTGAAGTTCATGTGGAGCTGAGTGGGCTCTGAGATTATATTTACTGTGGGCATGTTTAACGAGCTATCTTTAATGTGTAAATTGCCTTTAATGTGCATTGCTCCAGAAAAGTTTTAAGCAGTTCAGCCAACCCTAGAGTTAACTGGAGAATAAAAGCTTAATTCCAAAGACGCAGAGACAATCAACAATTGCAGGGAAGTAACTTTCATAACAACTGCATGGATGCAGGGTGGAGATGGGGGGAGGTAGAAACAAAGGGAAAAACTTTGCTTCCCCCTCCAAGGAGGCCAGGATTCCCATAAATTAAATGCTTGTCATGAACCAGCACATGGTCAGACAGAGCATGTACAAAACAGCTGAATCAGCAACCAGGATCCAGGTGACCTCTGCAGCCTGGACTTGACATTAATCATTTTGGACCCAGCACACGCCATTAAACATAATCCATTTCCTCTGTTGAGAGCTGTGGTTAATATTTATCACTGACACATTCGTGTATTTCAAGGTCCCTTCTCAAAACTTGCAGCTGATCTGACACAAACCCCCAGAAGTCCTCTGCGCTGTACATTCATGAAGAAACCATTAAGCAGGGCTGTGAATTGACAGTGCAGCTCTCCAGACTGCTGTAAACACACCCCTGTATTCTCTGTTTAGCTCCAGTGCCCATTCTGCTGAACATTTCACAGTCCCCACAGCCACTAACGCAACACCCAACCCATTGCCTGGAAAACATTTACTAAAATAATATTGCCAGGGCTCTGCTGAGCTGTAATAAACTTTAAGGTGAGATGTCACATTGTCTCAATTGAACCTCAAAAGTCCAAGGACAAAAGAAAACAACCTCAGGATAACCTTACTAGTTTTTTTAAAAGAAAGACTTGAAAAAGTATTTATCATCTTCAGAGTTCATTTTTCATTTTAACCTGCTAGTTTCATGGTGCTGTTCATGAACAGAGGAGAGCTAACAGTGCTACTGTTGGAGAGTGGGAACCAGGACTTCACTTCAAACAAGGACAGGAAAGGAATTTTCTGAGCTGGTTGCTCAGACTGAGATTTGCCTGAAACTTTGTAATAAATTACAAACCTCACTAACACTTCTGTTCAGCGTCTGTCTCCTGCTGTTCTGCAGCCTTGCACTTGGCTCTGGTTGAAAGTTAAGTGCACCTTCAGGTCAAGAAAAATATTAATCTCTCAGAGCAATCATTAAAAGGGAAAGCTTGTTTCTTACAAAGGATACTTTCCCAGCATGAACTGTCTCAGAGACAAACTGCTTTTCAACCTGGTCCTGGAGAAGATTGCTTTACAGATCATCTGTTAAAAAAAAAAACAAACAAAACCCAACCAAACCCAAAAAGCCCAAGAAACCATTTACAGAAATAGAAGTTTCCCGAAAGCCTACAGTTCTGTGACATGAACTTGCTATGTTAAATCATTCTGATCTTCGTGCTACGCCTCTGAAGAGGATCACAGGTTTAGGTCGGAACGTTTTAGTTCCAATGTCCTGCCACAGGCAGGGATAACTTCCACTAGACCAGGTTGCTCAGAGCCCCATCCAGCCTGGCCTTGAACAAATCAAGGATGAAGTCCTGCCGTGGCCCCTGAGCCAGCACCTGCTGCTGCTCCGACACTGAGGGGCTGCTCTGCAGCTACTTTAGCGTGTACTGACCTAACCTTTCCGAGGCATTACTGACACCAATGGCCCGGTAGAAAACTGTAAAGCAAAACACCAGCTTTAACAAGCCCTGCTTTTCAATCCAGGATTAAAAAAACCCCAAACCAAACACACTGCAGGCCTTTGTAGTGCTCCCACCCACCCAGAGCTGCAGTGGAACACGGCCCGTGCTCAGCGTACAGAGCTCTTGTTTTACAGCTCAGTGTTTTGGTAAATGCTTCTGCAGAGATCTCCGGTATCTCATTTGTGGTGATAAAACAGGGAATAAACTGGAAAATAGGTTTTCTTTCCTTTTCAAATTACACAGTAAACCCAGCCTTTAAAGATAACAGCATCTGAATCAAACTTCTACTGTACGTACCGACTATATCAGATTTTCTGTGCTCCTCACAACGTGTTAGCTACCTTGGGAACCACAGACACACCAACCTGGTGTCTACGAAATCACATCTGCAACTGTCTGATTCTCCTACAGGAAATCAGAAGATAAAGCCTGCAGATGTTTTTGTTAAATTCATGCAATCACACTTCTAGGTGCAGATTAAAGCAGATGCGAGCTGCCACTGAGTAACCTCCACATTAGCCAAATTTCTAGAAACAGCATTTTCTGAGTTCAACGATTAAATCATACCAACATCCCCATGTACAATTGTAAGGTTCAGTTCTGGCTTTTCAGCCCTCATCATGATTATTTAATAAAAATGTGACCATCCTTCCACAACACACCTCTTCCATAGAGATACTTTCTTCAAATCTCACATTAGGCCCATACAATATACAGATTGAAATGGCAAATCTGTGATTTACCCTGTTATTTTTCCCAGATAACTCAGAAAAATGCTGAAGTCTCTTGCTTTCCCAAAATTCAACACAAAGAGAACAATGTATTCAAAATATATGCAGCTGTCTGGTTCATGTCCCTCTCACAGAAGTCAAACCCTTGAGATATCAAAAGTTCACATGCAAATTACTCACCTTCTGGTACTTCTAATGGCATTTTAAGGAAAAAAAAAATCACTACTTCTTTCTGCAGGAAGCTGCAGCCAGCGAAACAGCAATTCAGAATTCAAACCCAAGACACAAGCACCCTCCCAAAGCTGCTAACATTGCACAAGACACTTAGGAGAGTGAGGTTCTGCGTTTTCTTACTCAAGGAGGTCATTAACTACATTTGAATAAACAAAGATCAAGCAAAGCATTAAACGTATTGCAACTCCCACCTATTAAAACTAAAGCTGCTTTACAGAATTATAACCTAGTTTCAACACTACAACGAGAGAAGGAGGGGTAGAAGGAAAACTATTTCAAAATGAAAATTGAGGTTAACACCCCATTCTCACGTTTCACACACCAGGAGAAAAGCTTTTGAATTTCCAGCACGAGCTCATATTCAAATCACAGGACAGAAGACAAAAAAAGTTCTTTGACAGCTCCAAGTCAGGGCTCTGCAGTCCCCATTTTACAGGGTCCAGAAAGAAAACACCCTCTAAGATTGGTAGGACTTTTCATATGTAGCCCTAAATTAACTGGTCAGGCCTCAGTCTGGAAAAAGAATATTCAAATGAGAGGTCTCATCTTCATGGAAGAACCTTTCATACCAGCTTATTCTGTGATTTTTTTTTTTCCTCTAAGAATATAGCTGTTAATGGAGCAATGACATTCTTATTTCTCAATACTGCTCTGCACCACTGAAGCAGAGGAAAGCAGTTTTCCCTAAAGGTAGCAGAATGTTTGCTACTTAGAAGAAAGGTTTGAAAAACAGCAGCTTCAGTTTGCAAAACAAGCCAAAGAAAGAATTAGTCACTTTTGTGAAGTGCTTGGAGATTTTCAAACAAAAGGTAGCACCCATAACTCAAAGATACAAATGGCAGCAATACCTTTGAATAAACCAGGAAACAACTGAATACCAGTTTCAGAACAAGCCTTTTTTAGCATTTTAGAAGCACAGCTACCATAGAGTTCTGCATGCAAAGGCAGGTCAGAGGGAGAACAAAATGACGAGTGCATAGGAAGGAATGTGAGCCGTCTGTGAGCTGTCTGTGAGCTTTCAGCTGTTAACTGAGGGTTTCAGCAGTGTGGGGAATGGAGGGTAACACAAACATCCTTGCAAGGCACCAGCAAACCTCTCTGCTCTCACACTGGTAAGTGCTAATTTAACTAGAGAGAACATTTACAGCAGTGCAGTGATGAGCCAAAAATCAGTGTTTGCCTATTGAGCAGCATTACACACTGCCATAAGGGAGGTTTACAACCTTGAGGAGGAGTAGTTTGTTAAAATGTACTGGTATTTGCAGTGTTCACATTAAAATATCAGATTGACTTTCTTTCACAAAATGTAGATGTATAAATGTCTTGAAAGGTAATTTCCACCACCTCTGTGGTTTAGTTACCAAAAATGTATCGGTGACTAATTTCATATAAAGCAGAAGGTAAATAGGAAGTCATTGCAAAGTAGAAGGTCAAAAAAGTGCATTAAGATGTGAATATTAACTTGCCAATTAGAATAGAAATGCATAACTTAATGATCTGTTTGGTATTTAGGCTTCATCCACCACCATCTGCAATCCCTAATAAAGGCAATGAAAAGAACTGCAAGAACATAGTATCTATTTTTAAATTATTTTGATTACTGAGTAAAATTAATTTAGTACTATCAGCACACAAGTATATTACCTTCCTACTAACAGCTAATAATAAATTATGGAAGGTTTTCACTTATGCCATTTCTACTTTTCCACATGTCTGCGTGGACAGGGGGAAATGTGCTTCAGCCTCATTAAATAAACAACTGAAAATACAGAAATTGGGTTTGCACAGGTTTGCTTTAGAAAATTCTGGGTGCCCAGGAGAAATGGATTTCTGTATATCTCATTAAATAGATATGATCATAATACCACTGCCCCACGAAACAGCCTTGCACAGGAAGCTATGACAAAGACCAAGATAAATATTTTCTAATGTAACGGCTCACATCAGTTTAGATGCAAACCTGAGAAAAGCTCTCACTTACAGACTCTTTAAATCACAGTGGTTTTTTAAATTTTGCTTTAAAGAGTTAGCTTTTCATAGAGACCAAAGTAACAAGCATATAGGCTGGTCTTTTTGCCATCACAAAGGTGAAATGTCACCTCTGAATGTAACCTATGCACATCACATTCTGTCTTCAGTATCTTCTGCACAGGTTGCACAGACAGTACAAAAATGTCTGGTACCTTCACAATGAACTTGTTCTAGAGAGCAGAACTGTGCTCCCTCTATAAATGTCTGTGGGGGAAAAAACCCCCACCCATGCTTCAAAACTTCCTGCTTACTCTTTTCAGTTATTTATAAACACATACTATTAAACCTTATAAGACTGATAGGCTAACCTGGCAGACCAGTTATAATTACAATATTATTCCCAAGAAATAACTGTTTCATGACTTCTAATATGGGAAAGTCTCAACTACAAACTAAGCAAGTTGTGAAGTTTACATTTCCTTTAAAGCACTCTGCAGATACACAGATCTGTGCCAAAATTCTTGGTTTTATTATTGTACTTGAAGCTTCCCTCCTAGTTCATTTCCAAATAGCCTGTGTAGGTTTCTGACACAGACAGGCTGTTCACTTTTTAAACTGGTACCAGATCATTGACTAGATTTGCATTTTAACACTAAACCATTCACTCATTCCTACAATCAGTTTCTGTGATTAGTGACTAGGATGTCTGAATCCCAGGAAACTCCCAGCCTCACTTCTCCAATCCACAAAAAAAGTTTCCCACATAAGCTAGAGCAAGAGATTCAACTTCTTTGCACCTAAAAAGGAACAGATAATATATTTTCTATCACAGCAAAACATGAGGACAAACATATTAAAGATCCAAAAGTGCCTAAATGCAACAGCATTTAGAAATGAACAAATCCAGCCGTAAGTCCACATGACAAAAAAAACCCCAAACACCTAGAAAGCAAATTAATAAAATTAATTAATAAGATTCTACTCACTACACCAGGTAATACTTTTTTTGTAAGCTATATCCTCTGTTCTGCAAAAAAAACTTTTTTCACATAACTGAAAATAAACTGTTGACATTACCTGCATCTTCCAAAAAGTACTGCACAGCCATCAGCACCTTCCCCTGAGGTTGAAGGTCAAGCTGTGGAAAGAAAGATCGCAACAGTGAAATGTGTGGTTGACTGCATCTCTCAGGAATTTAAACAGCTCTTTCTAGGGTATCAAAGTAGACTATTCCATAACTATTTGATTACAATCCTCTTCCATATCTCACTATTGCAGCTGAGTCAGGGGCTTTTACTCTCTTGCTTCTACTCGTGTGCTGCATTGCTTTGATGTGTCCCCAGGAGTTCAGCACGGTCAGAGTTCACATTGTTTGTCCACGTCCATTTCCCGTTTCTGCAGAGGAGTTTGTTGGCTTCTGTTTTTACTGTTAGTAAACTCAATCTGCACAGGAACCCAGGTTTAAAAGAAGAAGTCTATACAATCCTTTATATGTTTATTGAGAGTACAAACCATAGTGATATCAAATGCTGTTGCTGGCAATGAAAAAAAGTGGTATAGTCAAAATTTATTTTCCTTTCCTCCTCAAAACCATTACACATGGTTTCTGTGGCAAATTCTACAGACCAGCAAAAAAAAAAAAGTGCCTTTTAAGCCAACAGCTGAGGTCAGTTCCTGTGCTCAGAAAGTAGCCACTAATTCTTAAACTGCTGCCTTCATAAAAGATAAGAAACTCTTAACCATGTAAGAGTGACTTAATCTTCACTTCAGCACAGGGCAAAGTACCCCTGGCTTACACTAAATACAACTTGGGATGAAAAATCCAATCCCAAGACAAAACCAAACCACAGTTACATTAGATACACCCATGAACATATCCCCACAAATCCCATCAGCCTACTGGGAGAATGAGTGAGTTCATCTCTAAGGCAATGTCTGACACTCAGAACATTTGCCCAACAAAGTTTACAGAAGGCCAAGACCTTGGTTACAGCTGCTAATGCCAGGCTGTCTCTCCACACACAAAAATAACCTTATAGGCTATGCTAAGTGGTCTCTTTGCTGCCAGTGATGCTCTGTCCAAGTCATGACAGGTTGTACAGAGAAAGTTTAACACTGATGATGTCAACGTGGTATCTGATAACTGGATAAATAAGCAGAGGATTTGAGACCACTGAACTGGCTAAAACTGATCACTATTAGCTTTTACTCTTCTGAATAATTGTTCTTGTCTTAGAAATCAAGTTAAAGTGTGGAAAAAAACCCCAAGTGTAACAGGTGAAGGCAAACTAGAGAGGTTCTACTGACCTAGGAAAATCTGTAAGCCTAAAAGGCACAAGGCATGCCTAAAAGGCACAAGGCATTCATTCAGCTCGAAAGAAACAAAACTAGGGCAGCAATTTTGAGGAATTAATCTTTTTCCTTACCCAGAACTCTGCTTTGCCATTGCCTTTCTTGCACCGTTCTGCCAGCACTGACACACCCACAGTCACTTCAGACAATGGCTCTTCTGCTGCTTTCATCAGCACAATCTGGATCACTCGGCCCTCGTAAATGTGGGCATCAAAAGTCGATTTCCACTCGGGATACATGGTGGGTTTCTTCTGAATCAGAGTTTTTCCTCTCTCTGAAAGCCACAAAAATAAAAAAAAAGAAGACAGAAACTGTAAAATGAATATATCTAGTATTTAAACTCAACAAAATAAAAGAGGGAATACTTGTACTGAAACTAAAAGCAGACTTACTACTTCTTTTACTGTTGTTGGGACAAGGTTTAAACACTCAGTTCGAAAGTCCATGACATGGAAGGCAAAGGCCACCCTGATGAATGTGCAAAGGCAGTGAAGGTGTTAACATGGAGCCAGAGAGCAGGAAGGACAAACCCCAATGTGGAATTCATAACCTGGTTTTGTCAGTCACAACTTGACAGGGAATACTTGCATGGCTCCATTCTGGTATAAATCTCCATGAAGTGTCATCTGATCATAGTGAATACCTACTGCTATAAGATAAATTAAGATAAACCTTACACTGACCCGGTTTAAATTGAAATCACTGCCTGAGAGATGAAAGGCTTCACATTTCATTAATCTACTTCCAAGTTATCCCAACATTTCACTTGTATTCATAAGTCACTCTCCTTGGCATTGTACTCTACCACGACTGCTACTTTTTAAAGGACATTTCAGGGCCTTATCTGTCCTCAGTAATATATGCAGACCTTGTGTAGTTAAGAAATAACAAAAAAGCTAAAATTACCTCAAAAAATGTCTTTTTTTTCTTCTTTTTTCTTTGGTTTCCTTTAAGAGCATCTCAGCACACTCCTTTGTTAGGAGTTTTACAGTGCTTCGCTATCCTTATTAGATGGATGTTTTTTCCTTTTTGCCAAGATAGGCTGGATGATCCTTGAAGTCTCTTCCAGCCTGGTATTCTATGATTCTAATGCACAGCTTCAGTCTCTCTTGCTACCCATTAGGCTGATTTCTTCCTGTCCATATCTTGGGCACAAAGAGCAGCCAGTGACTGCACAATCTGTGACCAGCTTTGGCATATTTCTAGATCTGGGTCTCTAAGTCCCATCAACACATCCAAAGTGATGGTGCCTCCTAAAAAACCACATCCAGCTCTTCACTGTGGCTCTGGCACACAGTGCCACCTCCCAGTTTCCCTCTGATTTGCTGCCAAGCCAATTATTCTCCATTTGTGCACAGGTAACTGAATACAATTTTCTACATTCTACACAATTTCTGCTATTTATCAAGATCTTTTTTTTTTTGCAATAGAAGTGCTTTCTAAGTGCCTCTCCAGCCCTGAATGATCCATTTGCTGTTATGATATCAAGGCAGAAGTACGGCAGATTAAATAGTTGGACCCTTCCCCAGGAAGCTGCGGTGTGCTCTGTTAGATACTTAATATTTTAAAATCTTCCTGGAAACTCAAGGCAAAGTCAGTGTTCATTCATTAAGAGCTTGCTGGATGCACTCCACTCAGCTGTGCTGAGCTCTGCAAACAAGCACAGGGAATGGTGTCCTTGCACTGCTTTATTAGGGAATGCCTGCCAACAGCAGCGCTGGGAAATACAGCTTGGACCCAGCCCCGAGCCGCTTGCCAAAGGACATTCCAAAATGCTCAGAAATGGCCACCTGAGGACCTCTCCACTGCAAACCAAACTTGAGCATTCCTCCTCTACTCAGTCAGCAGCTTTTCTCTTGAATGTGGGGAACTCTGCAGACAGAAAACTCAAGCCCTTCACGGTGCAAACCTACTTCCAGAGCCCTGTTCTATGAAAACGACTTGAAAATATTGTCACAGAATCACTGAATTATTTAGGTTGAAAAAGACCTTTAAGATCATCAAGTCCAACCTTTAACCCAGCACTGCCAAGGCCATCATTAAACCATGTCCCCAAGTGCCACATCTACACATTTATTTAGAGATTATTAGGACAGACAGTAAAGGCGAGGAGGGGGATGAAAAGCAGGCTGTCTGCACAGCAAGGCTTTTACACTGGCTTGCTTTTTGGATTGCTAAAGCCAGGCCCCTTCATCAAAAAGGCACAATTCAGGTGGCATCCTTGGGAATAGGAGAAATTGCATATTTGCAGAACCTTTGACAGTAATTTAGGGTTTGCAGAAACAGCAGCAGTTTGCAAAGAGTGGGTAATACTCTTTGTAAGATTCTTAGAGGGGGAAAGAATGATTCCAGTCTGTCCACAGGACTCTCCCCTCCCTATTATTATCTGCTTTGATCAGTCAACTATATTCATTTTTACCCTACATAAAACATGAAGAAGGTGTCTGAATTACTGGCAACAGCTTCCAGCCCGGCCATGCTGCTTTTGTAATTAAGATCATATTAATCAAGATTTGTCATGGATCACAATCCCTGTCTGCAAGTGCACACTTGAGTGTCAAGCAAAGAACAGCCTTCAAGAACACTGTTCCTGCCTCCGCTGTGTTCAGGCCTCCTTGGCCTCTCTGCTCACACTCCTGACTTCAAAACACATCACATGTTTGCAAACTGGCTCAAAGTCTAATCATTAAGCACTAGGATTTTCTTCTTCCTATACAATAAACTTTTCCTTGATCGTGTTTCAGCGTTCAAATCCAACAAAAAGCTGCTCCAGATCTTGTCAGACTGACAACAGGAGCATCAGATTCTTTTCCTGATTACTTCAATCACCCACCTCTGCAAGTAGCTCCCTCTCCTCCCCCTTTTTTCAGTATGTCAAAGACACGTGGAAGTAAAGACTGGGAAATATTGGGACAATTCTACTTCTCAAAAGCAAATGGCTGGAAAAAAAACCAGTGGATTTATCTAGATTACTTTCATTTCTCCACATATTCTGGCAGCCGCAACACCTTCAACACCATTTCTTCAGAGGTTCTCCCAGCAGACCAGGAAACTACTTCTTTGGAGCTTAGAACGTTTACTGGATGACAACATTTTCTGGAAAAGGCACCATGCCTTGTATTTCAAGTTTAAATGCAGCTTTTGCCCTCAGCAATAAGGGAAAAGACCAATCACGTCGTGAGGAAGAAGAAACTTCACCCTTTTCTGCCTGCTTTGATGTTTTGTGAATCCCAGAGCCATAGTGCAGGATTAGAGAGCTGCAGTCTAGCCCAATACAGCAATTCCCTCTCATCCTGTTTGGCTACAGTACCAAATGTCACAAAATATTATAAACCTTTGGACCAGTTTCTGTAAAGATGAGGTCTTTGAAGGCTGAGGGCCTGGTGAGTCACTTGGTCTGTTCAGTTGGAGAAGACTGAGGGGAGACCTCATTGCAGTTACAACTTCCTCGTGAGGGTAAGAGGAGGGGCAGGCACTGATCTCTGCTCTCTGGAGACCAGTGACAGCACCTGAGGGAATGGCCTGAAGTCGTGTCAGGGCAGGTTTAGGTTGGATATTTTAGGAAAAACCTTTAGAAAAAGGTTCTTCCCCCAGAGGATGGTGGGGCACTGCCCAGGCTCCCCAGGGAATGGTCACAGCCCCAAGGCTGCCAGAGCTCCAGGAGGGTTTGGACAGTGCTCTCAGGCACAGGGTGTGACTTTTGGGGGTGGTCCCATGCAGGGCCAGGAGTTGGACTCAGTGATCATTGAGGGTCCCTACCAGCACAGCTTATTCTGTGTTTCTGTGCTAAGAGGACCTTGGGTGTGAGTCATTTCCAGCAAACAATTCTACTAAAGTGCCTCAGCTGCTACAACAATAACAAACTGCACCTCATCATTACCTATCCTCCAAGCCAATAAACAGCATTTGCTGCTCTGTGCTTGAGGACAGTTCTCTCAAACCTGCTGCAGCCCAGCTCCCTCTTCATGGCACCCCTGCTACACCTCGCTCCTGTGTACTAATCAAGAAGCCTTGTTTTGGTGGGGGTAGAGACAACAGCCATTGTTATTTCTCCAGTTCCAAAAGAAAAGCTCACATTGAAGTGCCTGGCATGACAGGAAGAGCAGGACTCGCTGCCACTCACAGATTAAGGAGGATTACAGCGTTTCTCAAAAACTTACTGATATTCAGAAAAGCATCCCCATTTGTAACCTCACCTGTAGTCAGAGCTTCCTTCATCTTGATAGCACAGAAAGGCTGTAGTTGTTCTCCTTGATTCTGCACAGGTCCCAGCTCAAACGAGTTGAAAGATATCCGTAAAAAGGGGGCCATTGCTCACGATGATACACAACCTACGTGGAAAGAAAGAAAGAAAAATCACAGAGTAAAAGACCTGACCTGAGACTTGTAAGAAAGCGACACATTTCTCAGCAGCCATCAGGGCTTCTGTTGAAGCTATGATCACATGGCTTCTATTCCAGTATTGCCTTCAGTTGGCAGTTCACAAATCCTAGGGAGCATCCAGAGCTGGTGATCCAACCTGTGAGCCTCCAAACCTGCACATGCCAGGCAAAGAGAAGAGAGACAGGCAGAAGAAGTGCCAGCACTACTGTGTCACCTGCTTTAAAGTGTCAGGAATTACAAGAACTCAAAACACCAGTAATTTCTAAGTCAGCAAACAGGTATTTCATTACAGTCTTCCCCCATTCTTAAGAGCTCCTGAATTTAGAGCAGATCTCAGTTTACAACTCACAGCACCTTTAGCAATGGAGTTTGTCCTGTAGCTTGTGTGTCAATATTGTTTTGTGACACAAAAAGGACTTATTCAAAGGCTAAGAGAAAAGAGACATTTGATAGAAAAGCAATGCTAGTGTATTCAGAGAATGAGGGACGCAGGGAAGGAAGGATTAGGAGAAAAGAGTTAACAAGGCAACAGGAATTAGGAGAAAAGAGTTAACAAGGCAACAGGAATTAGGAGAAAAGAGTTAACAAGGCAACAGGAAGAGATGGTGGAAAAAAAATTAAGACTTGAAACTGGGCTGAGCTGGCCTTTTGCCTGCAGATTGTCAACCAGCTCAGTCAAGCAGCACTAGGAAGAACATTTCAAGCAATCCTACACATGCTGGCCACTTTTAAATGTAAAGACATTGACCTGAGAAACAATTAACATTTCTCTTTTATCTCTTAAGGTAGAGGTCCTTACAGTCATTTAGATAAAAGACTGAAATCAAGTCTCTGCAGCAAGACAGCATACAAGATCCTGACAGCATCATTTGCACATCTCACACTCTCCCCATGAGGAGACCATTTTCATTAAATGGAAAAATTTTATTACTAACTTTTATTGAGCAAGTTTTTATTAATTGACTATTTCCCCACTTTCTTTTCTGTAGAGTAAAACAAGAGTTAGAAAGCAAGTTTAGGATTACTTGGCACCACTGCTTATCCCCCTGAGGAACAGAAAGCCACAACTATAATTCACTTTCACACAGACAGTCACCCAGACTCACAATAAAGCAATAACCCCCCCACACTAATCCACTGCTTATTGCAGCTTGGGGCACCATTTGATGAGAGTGGACATTGAGGTGACCTCACAAAGAAAGAAAAATAGACAGCTTTTGTAAAAATTAACAAATACCATCTGACAGCTCACTTTCACAAACACAACTCAAGCACAATGTTCATCAAGAGTTTTAATGAGGAACATATTTTAGCTGCTCAAGAGACCCTGTGCTCACTACATTCAGAACTACACCCCAGTGATCAGCTACAGGACTTGCCAACAGCAGATCACGTATCATTACTACTCAACATGGATGTAAAAGAAACCAGATTTCAGCCTTGTTGACCTCTGGGAAACAGCTCTAAGACTCAGTGAGGCCACAGGTAGAAACAAGCTGAGTCAGTCAACATGTAGCTCCCACTGGAAGGTTTATTGAACAGAATCACAGGAGAATTCTGCTGTAAGGGACAGCCCAGCAAGAAGTCACGGTTTCCAGTAAGCCTGTGACTATATTAACAAAAAATTGGAAAGCACTGACAAAGCTGAACTAACAATTGCACTGAATTCACTCAGCCCATGTGACTCAAGCCAGTGTTAGCCCTGAAACAGAATACAAGGATTTACAACTTAGTTCTTTATGTCCACATTATCAGATACAATAAAAACAGGTACAATGCATATGCATTTTGAATAATCCCACAATCTTTCTCATTTCCAATGGCCAAATACATTTGGAGACAATATTTTCACCTCTGCTTCATAGTTTTGAATATGGCTATTTGTTGCAGCTTCAGTGCATCTCCAGTGCTCACTTCTTACTCAGAAATGCTACACACAAGCGAGTCAGCAGTTAGGAGAAAACACCACTATCCCAGAACTTTTGATGATGTTCGAAGTCTAAGGTCACAGTGGAAACCAGAAGATAGCTGTTTGCTTTTACATTTAACAACAGCTTAAAAAAAAACCCCAACAAACTCAGCAGCTGCCTGTTCTTGCCAAGTTTCTCTACTCTTATACATTATGCATTTTTCATAGAAGTAGAGATCTTCAATGCCTGCATGCAAACTCTCACTGTATGTTGTAGACTATACAGTGACAGAGGGAGGTTAAGTGAGAAAGGAGGGTTTGGATTTGCTCCTCAAAAGCATTTTCCGATCCTTTCTTATGCTAAGATGTACTGTGAGATAGTTGACAAGTATCAGCTGCACTGCTGTGCACAAAAACATACCCCACTAAAACTGTTTTTGGCAGTGAAACTCGGTGAAAGAGATTAATTTTAAATCAACAAAGTTTCTCAAAATCCCTGCTGAGTACACTCATGCGAGAACACACTTGTGAGAACACATTTGAGAAGGCAAGACCCTGAAAGCAGCACACAGGCTTTGCTTGTTGCATTTTAGACACGAGTCCACCTCCAGTCTCCGTGACTGTTACAGAAGTGACAGCACAAGCGCTGACTCTTGTTTCAAGGGCTGTATCTGTATCTGAAACTGCTGCAAAACACCAGCTTTGAATTGAGGGAGATTTTACAGTCTACTCACATTATCTGCATTGCAGCTATGAAGTATTAAAGCCAAACTGTTTTCCCTAAAGGGCAAGATTTTATCCAAACCAAATGGTGGAAAAACTGAGAGGTGAGCTCCAAGAGTACTGCAAGTCTAAATCATCGGTTCAATATCTCAAACAGTTTCAAACTGAAAGTACAATCTGAAAAAAAAAACCTAAGGGAAAAATGTTCCAGTAACATTACTCTAGATGAAGTACCTGGTGGTGGCCACAGTGGTTTAGAACACACCATGGGATGCTGTCCTGCACAACATTCATTTTGTCAAGGATGCCTGATCTTCTCTATTCCATACTAAACTCATGTTCTATGCTGTCTGGGACAGGTTCTGCAAAATCCACAGTACTTTCCATGGAGCTTTAAAATTGAGAGGTTTTGATTATTTAATGTGGAAAGAAAATCAACAGTGTTATTATCAACTACAGAGGGAGAGGGGGAAAACTGGAAACATCTTCACATCGTCAGTGTCAACACCTGCCAGATGAACAAACGTTCAATTTTCACACTGATGTGTTTGAACACACGGTTTTAAAGACAGCAAATTAAAATATTGAGTATTCCAAGGAATTTTATCAATATTTGCTGGCACAAAAGTCACATTAGATTAAAAATCTTCTCCACAGAGACCAAAAGGACAAAGGGTAAATTCTGCAGTTTCTCTCCTTCCAACAGTGCCCAGCTCTCAGGGACTGGCGGGGAAGGCGGCGCTTGCCAGGGTTCCTTTGTTGCTGTAATTCTGCCTTGTTATAAACAGTGAGGACAAGCCAGCCCTAACACAGCCCAGAAACAAAGACATGGTTGTAACTTTTACACAAAGCAGGAAGGCACATCAAAGCAGTGGACGATCTGGAGGAAAAGCAGTGGATCATCTGGAGGAAACGCTGACACTGGCTGACAACAGAGCACTGAAGAGACTAAAAACCAATGGGCTCAAACAGAGCCAGGCTGTTCCATCACTGATAAGGACCATATATCCAAGAGAAATACAACTGAGAAAGCTCCCCTGCTGGTTTGTGCCTCTAATTTCCTTGTATTAGTCTGTGAAACATTTTGCAGATAGATGTAAAGCTGCAACACATGATGGCTGTTCCACGCTGTCTCACAGAACTGCTCTGGGTGCCATGAAATGCCTGATTCCTGCTTAGCTCCTTGCTGAGGCTGCTTCCAGGGCCACACAACTGCTTTGGGAATCACCAACAGCACCACACACAGCTGACCGATGCGTTCTTTCCTGAAAAGACGCAGCAGTAACTTTTTCTTCCTTAAGATGCAAAATTATAGATTATTTCCAACCTTTTTTACATATGGGTTTCCTGTCCTCTATTCTAGCAGTGGACAAGAAAGACAGCAACAAATTACTGTCCAACTTACTGCCCCCACAGTACTTCCAAAAACATGAACAAGGTTCTCTGTGGTCTTTGTGTACAGCCACGCTGCTTGCATGGTACTAATACAAGAAAACCTGCAAACAGAGATGCTGGAAGAGTGATTAGCACCCTTGACCTCTGCAGGCTGTGTGTTTTTATCGTTCCCATGTGTGACAACCCACACTCCCTGCACTTGCATGCTTCCAGCTGGTGATCCGAGACAGAAAAACAGTATCTGTGCTGTAGGACAATCCAGTGAACCAAAGGAATATGGTGCTAACCACTATCTACACTGCACAGCTAGGATTAGTCTACAGAAACTTCTAGCAGGTTCTGTTGCAAGCCCTGGCCTTTATTTGATGTTCTGTAGGTAAAAGTCAATCTAAAAATGAAGTCGGTTTACAAGAGGCTTATTATATTTGCTGTTATGAACCTTGTCAAAAAGATACATAGCAGCAGCCTTTATCAGCTGGACTTCCCTAGGCTCTACTGCTACCCAAACAAACCCTGAAAAACATACTTACATCCAACCTCAAATCACTTTACATCATGATGCTGAACACTCACAGCCACCAGAGATGGCAAAAAACCCGATTATCTGCAGGTGCTGCTCTGAAAGCTTAAAATCCACAGAGGGCTTAAAAAGCGCTCTCCACAAAACAGGGCTAAACTGACATGTTGCATGTAGGTCCCTGCAAAAAAAAGGAGAATTCTCCAAAAAGTAGTGCCTCTGCAGCACCATCACTCATGCTTTTATTTAGATTTAGCCATTTGTCGTTTAGGTTTAGCCATTAAGATACAAATATCTGCTATGAATGGTTTAATTTAGAAATTAGAGTTGTGGGACTACACTCATGAAAGCAAAATATATGCATCTGGTGATAAATAAATGCAGTTATCTTCAGAAAGTCAAGGACAAAAAGAGCACTTTTAAAACTGCCCAACAGCCAAATCAAGTAGAATTTTTGAAGTAATAGTTCTAAAACAGTGTATCATCATAAAATGTTTTTAAATAGTTACACAACTTTATGAAAAGTAAGAAAAGACAACAAAAAATTTAACCCACAATTCAATTTACTTCCTGCTAAACTTTGTGCAAATGATTTTTTTTCTGGCTCATAATTTCCAAATGACAGTTCCATACACTGAACTCTATGGCAAATGATGCAAGTTTTGGGGTTTACTTTGTCTTTTCTTAAAATAGCACAAGTAGAGTGTCTCAGAGTCCTAACTAAGCCTAGCTTGGAAAAAGTGTAGTTACCATTTCCTTCTGTTCCTCCCCCAAGTATTTTCTTTCAGATACTTCTGCTTTTGCTGGGTTAGGCCAAGTCCAGAAACAGAAACAATTACATAACAAAATCTGTCACTGTGTTGCAATAGTCTGAAGAAGAATCCATCCAGATAAGCCATGCAGCAAGAGATGTTCCTCGGTTTCATCCCACTTGGGCAGAAGCACAGATATTTCCAAGTTTCCACACTTTTCTTGCCTGCTCAGCAGTCCCCAAACTGCCCAAATTTGTGGCTGCTGTCTAAATTGCTGGTGTTTCCCCAACACCCTTCAAGGCAAAATTAATTACTGATACTGTCCCTTATCATCACAACGAGAAACTGTTCAAGATATGAGCACCAGAAACATTTTTCTAAACAGGGAAACTTTCAGTCTTGGCAGCACAAACTCCTGGAAGCTCAAGGGCATGCAGATCGAGGAGGGATGCAGATTGAGGAGGGATGCAGATTAGAGGCAAGCAGGATGTAAAGCAGACCTGATTTTGGGAGCTTTTAGGATGACACAGAGCCCAATTTATTTGAGCATAGGATAACATGATTAGCTCAGTAACAACAGGTGACTGTTCTTAAAGCGGTTTCAAGTGTGCAGAGGATGAAAAATCTGGGTTTTACACTAAAAGATCAGTAAGCTGAAGAAATTGTGGACTCTGAAATAGGCAGCAGGCCAGGCTGTCACACAGCATATGCTGCAAGATAAAAACAGCATTTTACACCAAACGTCCTTTTTTTGGAAACAGAGAAAGAACATTCGGAGTAATAAAGTTGGCTTTTCCAATATTCCACAACCACTGCTTGGTAGGGAGAAGGGGGAAGTACTGTCAGCTGTTTTTTTTTTTAGAAGTGCATAAGAAATAGCCATTTAAATATCTTTTTTTAGAGTCCTGCGTTCTCCTTCCTCTGTGAACACAGAGGATTAAACATGAAAACACTACAGGCCACTGTTTGTCACTATTGCCAAAATCAAGCTTGAAACAAAAGTGCGAATAAATCCCCTTCATTAACTTCAAACCTAAGCATCAGACACTTGAAACATTCAAGTGAAGAAACAGTGCCTGAAGCCCAAAGACTTTGTTAATTATTTCTGATAGCACACGCTGGTATCATCTGTTAAGTACAGCTGAAACAACATTTTGGAAGGATTTGGGGCTGGCTAGACAGACCCTTATGAAGCTCCAGGTGAACGAACAATTCATTAATATCAAATCACACTATGAAATGGGAGCACTTCCAAAATATTTAGATAGGAAGCAAATCATTGCTTTCCTCTATGCAATGCATAATTTAAGTCTAATTAGGAAGGTTTTTTTTTATTTGACATGGGGAGGCTGAGGTTTTTTCCCTGCAATTAAGTAACACAATCCCTTCCACATGAGAGGAAAAAAAACCTATTATGTGAAAGGGATGAAGTTACACTTCTTTTTCTCTATAATAATACACCCTGCAGCCAAGCTCTACACCAGGTCTGGCTCTGTGTCACTAAAGAGGGCACTGGAGGAGCTGTGCTGAGTCTGAGCTCCTGATCAGCTCCCACTTACCCAACAACAGTCAAGAAATTGGGCAGTTTTTAGCCAGCACGACTGAATTGCAAAACTGCACATCGAGTTTATCATGTGAATACAAGTTCTGCAAAGGAAGCAAGCCATTCTGCAAAAGGCTTCATAGACTTATTTGTAACAACCAGTACATGAGGACAGCTGAGCTACTCACAGATTTCAGAAGGACCAAATAAAGGAAAATATAGGCAAAGGAAAATAGCCAAAGAAAATCCAATGTACAGTAACTGTTTAGGTACCACCATAATCAAGTGGACAGGGATCCACATTCAGGCGTATTCCAGTAACACATTCCTCCTTTAACAGAGGAGATACATGCCACCAATCCCATCCTCCACCTCGTTCTTTGAGTACTTTTATCTAGGATCCATTACAACATCCAAGATTTTCTGGCCTTCCAGTGTCTAAAGGGGCTCCAAGAGAGCTGGAGAGGGACTTTGGACAAGGGCCTGGAGGGACAGGACAAGAGGGAATGGCTTCCCACTGCCAGAGGGCAGGGTTAGATGGAACGTTAGAAAGGAATTCTTCCCCGTGAGGGTACGCAGGCCCTGGCACAGGGTGCCCAGAGTAGCTGTGGCTGCCCCATCCCCGGGAGTGTCCAAGGCCAGGCTGGACGGGGCTTGGAGCACCCTGGGGTAGTGGAAGGTGTCCCTGCCCATGGCAGGGGGGTGGAACCGGGTGAGCTTTAAGGTCCCGTCCAATCCAAACCCTTCCAGAATTCTATGATTTTCTGCTCAATTATCAGCTTCCTGGAAATTGAGATGTATTTCCCAGAAAGAATAATAGAAAATGCCAACAACGTATTTTCAAACCAAACAGAAAACACCGCCTTTTCTCTTCAAAACACTGCAGGGGTTTTATGTTTGGGTAGTTTTTTTATATTTTCCACTGAATTCCCTTCACACTGAAAAAGCCAAATACCATAAAGATAGCAAGTCAATTACAATTTAAGAAAAAAGGGAATTTTAAAAAATGTACTGGGTTAATGTGTCTACGTGAACCATGAAGAGGGAAAGAATGGAAATAAAGAAACTGGACATTCAATGGAAATATAAAAAATGCCTTCTAAAACATTGCAATAAGAAAACAATTTTAGTTTGCTCTTTTGAAAACATCAGCAGATCATGCAGTCTAAGTGCCTCTCAAAGAGCACAAGCCTCCAAGTCAGAAATTTATCCTACTGCCAGCACTTATGACCTAATCCTCCGAGTATCTGGAAAACTAGAATATTCATTAGCTGAGAGAACTGTATCATCATTCATACACGCTGGAAAGCTGCTGCTCAGATAACCTCATCAGAGGGAACACAATTCAGCCCATGGATACGTGCTTGTGACCAGCCCTTTTAAACTGAAAGGGTGCAGGAGTTATGAACCAAAAATGTTGCTCATTAACTGTGTATGGAGTTGTGGAAATAGATCCAGTCCACCCTCCTGACTGCATCTGGCATTATTTGGGGTGTTTAGTTTGTTTTCTTGAGATGACCTTTAGGGTCCCCTTCTACCTCAACCATTCTGTGTTTCTGAACACAATGCTCCTCCTCTTGCTCTTTCCTGGTACTCAGAGGCTGCTCAGGGTAGGTAGGAATCATCCTTTTATTCTTTTGTTCTGCTTGTTTCATTACTGGGAATGTGAAGGCAAAAAACCACAAAAGAAATGTAAATAACCAATCTAAAGCCAACTTAATCAAAACCTTTTTCTATGGTTTATAAACTGAAAATTACCAGTGAAGCCATACATGCATCACTACCTGTGATTCAGTGATCTCTCTTTTGCAACGAAGAGAGAAAATAAGCACAACTGAGTGCCACTGACGATGTACAGGGTGATGCTAAATAGTGAATGGCCACAGGGGTTGATAAGGAGAAACTGGAAAGAAGCAAACATCACCAAAATTTATTTTTAATTAATAGAGCAATGCTCCTGCTGTAATTTCAAGGTTCACCCTCAGACTTGCAAAAAGAGATAAACTGAAACCACAAATGATTTTTAACAGTCCCCTTCCCTCTGAATCACATTCTGGAAGAAACAAGCATATAAAGCTCTACAGCAGACCTGGCATTCCCAAAAATACAGAGCATTAACAGCAAATTGAATTTCAGCATAAAGAGATCTTAAGAGAAATTTTGGCTATTTAAAGGTAGCACAGAGTTTGCAGAGCAAGTTGTAAACTCAGGGTGAGATGTACTATTTAATACCATTTTCAATTTCTTCTTTTTTTAATCCTCCCGTTAAGAAGTTAACGGCAAGCATTTATTTTTTTGCCTTTTCCTGAATTTTGTGGTTTAAACATATAAACTCCACACTCTGATGGATCTAAACACTTATGATTTGTGTCTGCTAATAGCCATTTCCAGTGATTTTCCACTAAATGAATAAAACCATAATTTTTGTACCCTTATGGGGCAAGCAAACCTTTAAGCATTGAAATGTCTGGGACACAAGACAGTAAATAACAAAGAAAAAGCTAAATAAAAATCCCTGGAGCTTCAGACAAGCCAGAACCTTGTTTGTAAAGACAACCATGTCAGGACATGCTCAACTATTTCAGGTTTTGAGAGTGTAAAAAGCTGTGTGGACTGAGTGCTGTCAGGAACACCCTCTGGGCACCTTCCAGAAATGTTATTCCTACTGCTGGCATTTCTGGAGGGTGCAAATCAAATTGTTAAGTGTGTATTGCCTGCCATGGCTTTTTCCAGCTTCCACTCCAGTCCTCATTCGACTAAAAACTGAAGAATCACTTAAAAATGAGCGTTTTGCTTTTCATATGCAAAACACTACACACACAGAGTGACACACAAACCAAATACCCAAGAACTTCACTTTGCAACACTGCCACAAACCAAATACCCAAGAACTTCACTTTGCAACACTGCAAGTCAGCACCTGTTTCGTTACTTTATTGGGTCATTGCACTGATGAACATGTTGATAAACAAGACACAGACTTCATTGCTTGTCTAAAAAAACACTTTCAGGAAGACATGTGCAACTGACTTGCCAGGGTAGCTAGAGATTATCCAAAAAGTAACTGAAGACAAAGTCTTTGATTACAGTTGTACTCTCGTGTCCCAGTTAATCCACAGAAGCAACAGAGTGTTCAATGATTTTCCTACAGACAAGCTTTCCTGGCTCATCATGGCCTCTCACTTTCTCCATCACTAAATGGATAAACGAGTTAAAGTCTTGGTCACTTTCCCTGCACCTTCCAATTATTTCTGACTTCTTTTGCTGTACGTGTTTCTTCTGTCATAGAAGCACTTCTTTACAATAACGTTTACAGCAACCTTTTGATAGAAATGACATGTCCCAGTGGTCTGCTTTCCAACCATGCTGCGATAGTGGAGGTGACAGCAGGCTGGGGGTTTTTCTGAGATCACTCAGTTAAAAGGGATGGGGCATGGCTGCTACTGGCACAGAAAAACTCAGGAGGAAAACCAGACAGCTGTAAAGCCCCACAGCTCCTGAGGCAGTAGCACACACTGCGGGCACAATGCTCTTCCCAGCCTTTCCAGTGTTTGAAAGGGGACAGGCAGGGCACGGAGTGAAGCCCACAGAACCACAGTGCTCCCAGCACATCCAAATGCAAACGTTCCTGCCTGGAAAGATTGCTCGTCCCCAGGCAGCTGAGTGGGAAATTCTCTTTCCACATGGTGTCATTTGTTTGAGTAGATCTACCCTTAATGGTCTGCCCAGTCCTGCCTCCAAATCTTTCCTCTGTGAATTAGTGCTATCCACACTGCCTGGATTCTTTCCCTTCTCCAATGCCAAGAGGCTCTTTCACGCTGTTTACTATGCAGCTTGCTTAATCACAGCTTGCTTAATTATAATTACCCTGGCATTTTGTGTATCTGAAACACCTTTCACTTCCACGCAGCAGAAAATGAGCAAGTAGCTGGTGCTGGCCAGGAGCCCTCCTGGTGTTTACAACAAACCCAGCACAAATTAGCCCAAAAAGATTCCTTTCTGCCTTGTGGTTTACAGCACTCAGCACTCCCCCGGCCACAGGATGCTGGCTTTTCCCCACAGGTCTGGGTATTTGCTTCCACTACAGCACTAAGCACATAAATCTTGTTCTAAATTATGTTTTTTCCATATTAGCAATTACTGCTGAACCCAAAGACACATTTTGTGACCAGGACTGAGAAGCAATTCACACAATTAAGAAGAGGTAAATAGATGCCCATAACCCACTTCTTACAAAAAGTTAGTCCACATCTTGGATAATTTGAGAGTCCCCAGTACTGAGTAAACAGAAGTTAAATCAACTTCGGCCCAAGAAATTTCAGCTTTGTGGGAAAGAGCTGCAGACAGCGACATTTCCAGCCTTTAAGAGACAACCCTATTCTGCCTCTGTGGGACTATTAAAAAATTAAAATATTTACTCAGAGCTGAAAAACTGCTATATTGAAAAATGTATTTGTTTGTATTTTGAAAATGCTTAATTAAAAAGTGGTTTGGTAAATATAATTTTTATGCTCCTGCGATGTATCTCCTTGTCCAAGATGCAGTTTTCCAAGTAGAGCTTTAATGTTTTCTTAACTGCTCTAAAACTAAATCCACCTCTGAAAATGAAGTTATGAAACCTATTTCTGACAGAAAATCAGCACTTAAAATTCATCTGAGGAGATGTCAAAGGAGAAAAGAACCTCACTATTCTCTTGCAGCTGTCAGCACCCCAATTCATCTAAGACGTGCACTGAGAAACTGCATCAGGTGAGATGTGTAAATATGGATCACACGCATAAAGATCAGATATCCTGAGGAAGGAGAATAATTTTCATAATTATCTCCTCTCATTAACATTTTGTTCCACCGAAGCAGTAGGGCTTTTTTTAGTTTAAAAAGTTATGAGGAAAATATTGCGTAAAAGCCATCTCGATTTCCAACATATGTCAATTGAATATAATAAAGTTTGATACAATCTTGACTACCAAAGATATACAAATACTTAGAGCAGCTCCCTCGCCAAAAGGCAAAATTGAACTTCCATATCTTGTGTAAGTGAAACTGAGGAAAGTTTCCAGTATTACTGGAAATAGGGTATGTCATGCAGTATTTGCTCAGTGGTAGAACTATTTCCCTTATTTTATCAGGGTTACAGATTCTAGTTGAGTATAAAAAAAATTTAAAAACTTACACATCTCAAGTAAATGATACAAAACTATTCAAGCTGCTTTCATTTTCTTTTCCAGAGGAAGACTTCAAAAGGAAAATGGAGAATAAACCCTGTGTTGCTGACTTCAGACATTACCTGCAAAAACTACACAGAAACCTCCAGAACAAGGCCTGCATCTGCCCTACCATTACTCACAGGGTAAGAGGGTACCTAGAAAATAAAACAAGAGCTTCTCAAAGAAGAAACAGAAAAAACTGGTGAGGATAGATTCTTTCCTGTTATTGCAAATAACATTTTTCTAGCAATAGTATTAATTTACAGTGGATGATGGGCAGGCAGAAGACACCTATCTGGCATAAGAGAATTAAGACAAATTGAAAATAGTTCCTTTCAAAAATATGGTGCTAATCACATTCTTATCAACCCATCTTAATGCATGTAGTTGATATCACAGCAAACTGGATTTGTACACTGATCTCTTTCAAAATGCTTAACATTAGCTACAAGGCTCAGTGCAGTGTAGCTAAACATCAGAATACTTGCATAAATCGGGGCATTAGGAGTTACAAGAGTTTAAATCCCTAGTTATTCCAGATTTCACTAAAATTTTCCCATGTTGCTACCTCTGAAAGACTCAGATGTAACAAGTAACAAATACTACAAGTATTTAGTGCAGTTCTGGAGCAATGATACATAATGCAGGTACTGCCCAAGAAATAGATTCTTCACCCTCCCCGAAAGTAGATCTGAGCAGTTCTCTAGTTTTACTTTCAATCTTTGAACATAAAATCAAAACAGAAGCACTTTAAGCATCAATCTGTACTATTGCATAATACGAAAGCAGTTTAGGAGTCTTAAACAGCAGTGGGGTAGAGTTTCCATTGTTTGTAACTAACTTCCAACACCGTGTTAAATTTTAGGACAAGCAAGTACAATAAACTCTGCCTACAGAAGAGAAAACACTGTTCAGTTTGGTTTTTCTTGTCAGTAAATATTTTGTGGCTCTTGCTTAATTCAGAATAAACTTTCAGTATGCTGTACAATGGAAACATTAATGTCTGTTCTCCAAACAGAGAATGGTTAGAATCTCTAAGCAATTTTCAGTAAAAACTTTAAAAGACACAGTTTGAACTTTTCCAGCATCTCCTAGTGAAGTTACATGAGCTACACAAAGAAACATCTATTCCAGGCACTTGTACGGATTTCAGTGGAACACAGTGTAACATTTAAGATCTTGGCGTGAGAGAGTCAAAAGATCAAGGTTTTGGTTTGTGACCCATTTACTGCTGACCTCCCCTTCCTCTGTTCCCTTTTCCTATCACCACCTACCTACTCAAAAGTGAAGCTGCACTAATGGTTATTGACAGGCTTGTCTACTTAGTAGCAATACCTCCTCATAGCTCAGGATTATCATCTAAAGCCTTAAAAGTCAGAGTTTTACCATTTCTTTCAAAAACGCTCAACAGCAAGAGTCAATATTATACTTTCAGCAAGGTGTCAGGATGGCCAGTTACACGCTCTTAACAGCAATTCAACACATTTCTGAGGCAAAGAGTTACTGAATTTATATTCAGAACTTTTCCTCCTGTCCCCTACAGCAAAGGGAATCAAGAGTCTTTCTGTAATTTTGGAAAGATGCATTACGCATGCAAGTTAATTAATTTGCTTCCATGATCAGACAGGGACAAGGCTCTTAGGATTCCTCCTTGATATGAGTAATTCTTGTGGAAACTCCCAACTTCCGTGCTTACTCATAAGCCAAGGCATAAGAGTGCTGAGTAAGGACACAGCTCAGAATTGCACAGACAGGTAATCCGCCATTATGAGTACTTATTAAAGCATTACACTGAAAAAAGGACGTTGAAAGGGAGCTTTAATAAATCTGAAACAAATTCATGAAACTTAATATCGAAGGGGCAGCTCGAGCAGTTTGTAGACTGTCTACCCACCTTTGAGATATACTTGTATAAAATTATAAGACTGATTGACTTTTTTCCCCAAAGTTTCTCCTTTCAAGGGCCTTTGAATAAGTGGGATGTTTGAATCAACCTCAAGGACAACCTGTTGAAGAGCTGAAGGGCAGATGAATGTAACTTCATTTCAGTTTGGGATAAGAAGACTACAGGCCAGGCTTGATGCAGATGTCAGTAGCACCTCAAATGACAAGTTCTCAGTTGATATCCTACACAGTGTTAAGTGAAACCTATTTATCCTACAAAACTGTTACCCTGAAAACCCCCAAGCTTCCCCTACAATAAATAATGATAAGTAAACCAAGCTGAATACAAGGAATGATGGAGAATGGAAACACCCAGGGAAGTGAAAAAAGAGAACTTAAAATAGAAGGACTAAACTTATTCTACCCTATTCTCTTCCTGGTTTATTAACCATCACTAGCAAGAGTTTCACGCTATTTACTCACCCACCTGACTAGAGGGTATCCAAAGACAGACCAATGTCTGTCTGTAAGACCAGCCTTACGACATGCTCATTCCTTTATTCATTCCCTTACATGCAAATGAGGAATCATTTTGACAAAAGTTTCAAAACACCTCAAGACCAAAAAATCCTTTACCTTGAGGAACACTACAGCCCTTTGGTTCTTTGTTTTTCCTCCTGGTGCCAAGGCCCAGCTTGCCTTAGTTTCAGGAGGCACCTCTCAAGTAGGAAACAGCAGCATTCTTTCAGGTTTCAACATTCATTGGACTCACTACAAACGATGACTGAAACCTCATTTTCACATCCAAACATAAACCATGGGGAGAGATTGGATTGCAGAGAAGCAATTGGTGACTTCTGCTACTACAGGGAGGGGTGTTAGTAACCATAAAAGTAGACAAGGTCCCAAGTTGAACAGTAATGTTTTCCTTTGAATCTGATCTTGAATGCACTATGACCCTGAGAAACCTTTTAACTTCTCTGTTCCTTAGTTTTCCCTAATAAAACAATATATATGCACTTGACAAAGTGCTTCAATTGTGAAGACTCACAACAGAAACTTTAATATTAAAAACAGGATTTGTTAACACCAACTCTCAGCTCAATTTTGAACAAATGGCTCACATTTACAAAGAAAGCAAAATTACTGGGTCTGAACTAATCCTACAAATAACAGATACATGGAAGATCCTACATTTTGAAATCAAGATTGTCAGTCACAGCTGTGTCTGCAGAACAGCTATCACAAGTCATCTAAGTGGTGGAGGAATGGCAGATAGAGAGCAGCAGCCTCTGGAGGCTTTGTGGCATTTACCAGCTGTCAAAATACAGTTCAGCTCCATGGGAACACACCAAACGTTCCCAGACACTCTGCCTGTAAGTTTACAAACACTCCATAAATAATGCTTAAGCATCTAACATGAGAGAGACTCACACATGACATTGAGAGCCAACAGTATAAGCAATGCAAACTACAACTTAAGATGCACAAATACAGATAACCAGAGCTCCTGAAGAACTCAAGATTGTTTCCTCATAGGTATTTAGCAGGTGAAATAAATGTTCTGGACCACACAGTGTGCCGAGAGAAGTCAGTAAGAGCCAACCCACAGAGCAAAAAGGAGAGATCTAGATCCGGAAGAAGCAACTCAAACGTGTTTGAAAGCCAAATTGTTAAGAGAGTTTAGATCACTGCATGACAACTGTATCTAGCATGGGATTAAAAATAGGCAACAGGTGGGAGAGAAAGATGGAGAGGAACTTGAAAATTGTTAATTTTGTTGCTAGCTTTCACCTGTGGCTTAATCAGCCAGGGGACAGACCTTGAAGGCCTAGATTTTGGGATACACACAACATAAAAGATTTTTCCTTCTCAAGCAAACTAACAGATTGTAGATACAGAGTTCTGGACTGTCAGAGATTTGAGTCCGCTTACGATTTTTTCAAGTGACAAACTCTAAGTATATTTAGAAGAATTCTTTTCCTCTCATCGTTCCTCAGTTAGCTCCTATCATTTCTGGAGAATTTTAACCCCTCTTTTTGGCAGAGTTTACAGACAAACATTCCTGCTCAAACAAACTATGGGAGAGTACATGAGAACACACAGTTTACTAAAAAACACAGTAAAGAAGCATCAACACCATGAGTGCACTGATATGATACTGAAAATTCCTAGGTCTTCAAAATAGGAATTAAGTACTTTTGGGGAAAAAAACAGTTGTGCTGCAACTTGGGAACGAAGCACTCCACAATTTAAGGGAATAAATAGCTCATGTGTGAGTGTTTGGACCACACTCCTTTGAGTGGCAGTGTCCTTGTTGGGATGCATTCCAGGGACCACAACTTCAGCTGAGCTCCTAAATAAGTACATGTCTTCTTAGGAGGAGGCTTCTGCCAGGAACAGACACGATGGATTAACCCGCCCTGACTGGGACCCCAGCTCCTCAGCAGGCTCAGCAAAACCAAACTGTGTCACTCCTAAGCTTGGGGACTGGAGTGATGGGCCATCCCTGCTGCATGGAGGGAGATGGAGGAGAGGGCTGGTCCTGGCCTGCAGAGGCAGGGAGAGGCCCCAGGACCCGGGCTCTTATGCCACCAGTACGACCTTCCTGGCCCCAGTCAGGCCAACTTGACCATGCTCTGACACACAGCAGGCACCAAATCATTTTAAGACCTTAGTCAAGGCCTTTTTTTTTTCTTTTTTTTTGGTTTTTCTCTTCATCTTATTGTGAGAGCAGCTGGGCACTTTTTGCTTCAGAAGGAACAAAGCGCCAAAAGCAGAAAACCAGCTATTTACATTTTTTTTTAATCTTCCACCAGGTGCTGAGCTATGGAAAATCATTAGATGGATCACTTCCAAACAATAGTTCCTCTTTTACCAGGAAGCTGAAGGATGGTGCCTTCTGAGAAAACACTGAGCAACTTTTCTGGAAGTTGACCATCATTTAATTGTGTCTATTCCAGGCGCATTATTTGAGTATCATATAAATATTTCAGTGTGGCATCAGAAAGATAAAGCTCCATCTGAATACATGCAGTCATGCAGTTTAACCTATATAAGCACGTACCTCTTTCAGATTGCTCCTCTCCCTTTGGAAATACATTTTGGAATGACAGACAGTAAAAATGTGTTATAATGCAGAAGTAGTTAACAGGTGGTTCCCGTGCTCTGTGTACTTATGTACACAACTACAAATTAAATTATGACCTCTGTTACCCAAATGACTCATCCAAAACAGCCTCTGACATGCACCACAGGCATGACTGCCAGCAAACTCCACTGAAGCTGCTTAACCTCTGATTAGTAGATGTGGTTTTGGTTACTTACAAGTATGTCTAATTTTAATCATGACACTGAAGTTCCACAGACTTTGCAGGTTTTCTGCCTCAAAGGGACAGAGGAGTTTTTAGGTTTCATCCAAAAAAAAATTTCAGCTCTCCATTAGGACATGGCTATAAATCACTTGGAACCTACTCTGAAGACACAGGTGTAGCTGTCTCTATAATATGAGATTAGTATCTTAAATAGATGAGGAACTTTTACTTTTCCTATAACAACTTCCTTCTTTTAAAATAGAAATAATTCCATCTCAATGACACTGTGAGATTACCCTGAAAAAAACCTCAAGTTACTCTAATCACAAACACAGTGAACAAGAAAATTACTGACAGTATCTTCAGAGCAGTTCAAGCAAATAAACAGAAAAGCTCCCCTCAAAATAAGACACCATTCCTACTAAATTAAAGAGAAAATAAACCCCACCTTCCTCCTGTCTTTACACATTTAAGGAAGCTACTACATAACTACAGACTGCCTCAGTTCTGGTTTGCATATTAATCTTCATTTGGGCACTTTCCAACACTTCATAAACTCATTTTTCTGGCTGGCAGTGGAAGACATGGTATACACACAATGTCTGGAACTGGCATGATTTAGGCCCCGTGGGTCCTTCCAGCATGCAATGAAATAAAATGATCTGTTCTACCAAGGGACAGGACAAAATTTCTATCCCACAGTATTCCTTGTTCCCAGTGACCTTGTTAGGCAATTATCCTCCCTTTAACGTGGAAAGCTGGCAGTTTGCCCCTTCAAATAGCTGCATAATAAACGAAATTGCCTGCCAAGAGTACTCACCTGTCATACCTGTCTTTCATACTTGGCAAAGATTTCACTCTGCCTTCTAAACCTCTTGGATAGAGGCCGTAACCACACTTAAGCAAGACAGAAACAGTCACATCATCGGGAGAGTATCTGGGATTTTTCCTTGAATACACAAGGTAGTCAATGAGTAATGCACTAACTCAAAAAGTCACCAAGTTTGTCTTTCTCAAGGAGCCCAGCACAACAATCTGTGCTTCCTACCTGTTTCTAGTACAGCCTAAGCACAAAAATTTCACTCTACTGAGTTAAACTCTATTAACTCAAACAGTAAAGAACAAAAGAAATATCCTGCAGACTCACCATTAACCCCTTTTCCTTGGTAGTATCTTCCTAGAGAGATGAATTTTCTTCTATGTAACCTACAACTTTTAAGACCCAGGCTGTGGTAAATCTAAGCCACAGTGACCGAGTCTTTCAGGACCAAGTGTTTGCACCTGGCAGGACATTACAGCAGACCACTGAAACTAAGAATCCACCTAAATGAGTCTTGTAGCCTGAAAACTTTTCCTGCTTTTCCAGATAAACTGGGCAGAGCCACAAGAGAGAAGCTTTCTGTAAATGGAGCAGCAGCCAAATGGAACTGCTTCATCCTCACTCCCTTGAGCACTGACACTGAAGTCAAGGACAATTATTTGAAATACTACATGTGGCTCTTGACAAGGAGAGACAAGCTTCTTACAACTGCCATAGGTTATCACACCTAAATATCCTGAATTCAGACAATAACTCCAATATGAACAACAGAAACCAAGTCAAGGAACAACCAACAGAGGAACCCTTATGTTTCTGATGAACCATCACCAGGAATATTTTCCTTGTTCACAAAGAGCCAGCTTGGAGGCAGAAAGTAAAATTACTAAAGCCATGCCCTCATAGAGGAGAGTTAGGATTTAGCAAAAAACACAACTCTGCAAATGAAGTAAAGCATGTGAATGCTTCACTAATCTAACAAAGGCGTTTTTCAACTTGATTCCATAAAAAGTTATATTAGTCCCTGAAAATAATCAGGACTTTGAATGTTTCCACAGGCACCAGGGGAAAAAAAAAACCCAAACCAAACCCCAGAAAACCAGGATCAAAGCACACAGTAAAGCATCAGGCATCAAACTCTGGAGCCATAACAAAGGCTTTACAATCTAAAAAAGATTACATGGTTGCCATTTTAGAGTGTTTCTGTGAGTGAGAGATAAATGAGAATATGGTAAAGGTCCAAAATATACCAGCTGAATAAAACCCAATCTGTTACATTTTCCAAGACAACACTCTGCTCTATGAGCTTTACTAGAAGCAGCACAGTGAGTGCAGCCAAATTTTCCCCGAACAGGAAAACCTCAGACCTGTGTATCAATGGCCAGACGAGCCAAAGAGCATAACAAAGACCCTTTTAAACACGGGAAAATCTAACTAGGAAGGACAAAGCAGCTACTGTAAAAGAAGCAAAACTTCTGTGCCCTAATACATTTCCAGAGGTGGGGTTTTATATGAATATATGACTTTATTTGTATAACCTTACACTTCACACTAATGTCGTATCAGCTCTCTCAAAGTATTTCACCAAATAAAACAAGCATGAACTGTGAGAGACTCAGAGTAACCACCTGCAGAATTGTTTGATCACAGTACAGTTGCTCTGAATTTTACAGTTTTCACCCCTCTGCTGACTTTACAAAGTATTTTGAAAGGGAAAAACCTCCAGCTATAAGCAACTTCTGAATGCCAGCTCACCGTGCTACCCCCCTGCATCGCCTGCTACTGAACAAAACACTGGGAAGGTTAGCACCAAACTTCAGCAATTAAAAGGAAAAAATCTTTTAAGCTGCTCCTTTGAAGAGAGTCACACAAATTAATTACTGTGACAGATCCTGGGAACATCTGATTGCAAACTGCTGAGGACTTGACAGCAGCACACTGGATTTTGTTCAGAAGAAAAAAGTGGGAAAAACCCCCAAATACTCCCATTCCTTTATAAGATGAATTTTGAGACAATTTTGGGCAAACACATTTTACCACATCACATGTTTTTCTCTGGAGCTTTACCATCCATTTCTAAATAAACTAGATACTAGCACTGTAAACATTTTCAGAGACCATCAATTTGGTTTTTTCTCCAAAACGGGGACACATGTAAAACCACCAGTTTCCATATAACAAATTAAGGCTAGAGAAAGAGGACTTAAGGACTGATCTCAGAAATTCATTAAATTGCCCGACACTGCTTCCTGCTTGAATTACTGTTGGAATTGGTTATTCATTTTAATAATGGGCTCGCTTCAGCGTTTCCTAGGAGCACCAGGGGAACTGCCATTAGTCTCTGGAAGGATTAAAGTAAGAGGGAGAATCAAAGTAACCCAGTAAAGTTTCTTAAAATCAGTTTGTGACTGTTTGCTACTTATGCATCCTAAAACACAGGAAGCAATGGTCAAGGCAGAGAGCAAGTTGGGAAACAGAAAAACAAAGCTTTTTGGAGTTTCATGATTTGAAAGGTTTCACTGCAGAACTTCTATGTATATCATGACTTTTACAAAAAAAAAGATTTGAACTGCGTCTTTTTAGCAAAGCACAGAAAAGGCAGGGGAAAAGAAAGTAGAGCACAGGAGCATAAAATGGAAAGGGAAAGACGAGTTTCCATTCTGTGAAATATGCTCTGCTAGGACTGATGTTACCAGAAGGTCAAAATGTGTTCTAAAGTACAGCATTTGAGGTCTGAAATTGATTTCTCTCTTTCTTAAGGCAATATTAAGATTACATTTTACTATTTTCACACTTTATCAACAAAAGATGGGGGCTTTTTCTCAGGCTTTGTTTTGGAGAGGACACTCATTGCCCACAACCCTTAATGGGTGCAATGGCACTGGTTAAAACAATTGCAGCACAAAGAAGAAATATCAGCTTCATTAACATTTTAATTAAATGTGTTTTCTGGTTAAAATCAGGGAAATTTCATTCTTGAAGCACGATCTTGCAAGCACGAAGTATGAACCTAAGAATTCATTTATTTCTCTGTCAGTGACAGTGCTACCAAGCCAGGTAAATCATGGCCATACCGAAATCTTTGTAAACACAGCTAGAGCAAAAGGAAAACTGGTTGTACTGCTTTCAATCTGGTTTCACTCAGACGTAGTTCAAAGTCTGGTGAGCCCGAGTAACTCCAGTCACTATCTAATTCCTTCCTGATACGATGGGCTGTGCAGTATTTGAGTACGCATAGGCAAACCAAAGTCTAACAGCCACAGATAAACTCGGATGTCTTTGCAGCAGGGAAAGGCTCTGGGCAGGGTGAAGTACAGAGGTTTTCTGGCTCTTGCTTGGGCTGTGAAGTAAATAAATCAGCATTTTGCTTTCCTTGCTGAGTTCCTCCAGCACTGCTAGCACTGGATGGAACTAACAGGATGAAATTCATCTGCGGTCCCCTCTCGGGCCCTTGGGCATCTCCCACCAGTGGAGATCCCCCAAGTAGCCCACAGCCACCTCTCTGCTACCACTTCAGCCCTTTCTACTGACCTACAAAGAATGCAGTGTTTTGATCTGCACAGTTGGAACACACAATCAAACATCTAAAAACTGCTTCGAAGTAAAAGCTCACGTTTTTATTTCTTTTTTAGTATTTAGCAACACCTCAAAACTCAGAGCACTAACACTGTTCTCCAAAAGGCCAATTCAGAACTTGGACAACCTCAGCACATGAACGATGTGGGAATGAGCTTAGAAACGTGTCTATGAAATGCAGAGTCAGAGACAATCAGCCTCTGGATTCCAGGATCCACATTAAAGGAACAGAAGCAAGCAGCCTACTCCCTCTTAATATGTTGCTTTCTAGGGACATTATTACTTATCTGTAGGTGTTAGTACTGCTCAGCTGAACATTTTCATTATTGATGAATGCCATACTCACCTGATGTCACACAGCACTATACTTTTGAAAAAAAAGAGCAATTGTACTGTTTGAGTTTCTGGGGAGATGCAACTAATGGACAAATGGTGCCAAAGTCCTCCAGCCAATCCCCTCCACCTCCAGCTATCCAAGCCAAGCTGAACACAAACTACAAGAGTAGTGCTAATGCTATATAGCATGGGAATATCGAGAAAAGTTTAATAAAAAATGCTGCTACAGTTGAAGTCATTGCATTGCATAAAGCCTGAGAGACTTAAAGGACATCTCCCATTCTTTGATCTACAACCTGAGACTCCAGCTTGTGGCTGCATCAAACACACAACAGAGGCTTCCCATAACTTCTGACTTCCCTTTTACCACACTTTGTCTCCAATGGGAAAGGATTCTGCTCCCTGGTGACCAGAATATGCCTTTCCAGCAATTTATCATATCAAGCATTCAGAAGATTTGAAATGAGAAATTCTGTAAGTTGAGTGTGAAGATCTGCATGCTCAGCCAACCATAATCTCAGGTAAATGTGAGGACAGTATGATGCTGCTACCCTGGTTTTCTGCAAGTGCTTCCAGAGAGAAGCAGTCAGTGTCAGAACATGGCCCCAGGTGAAACTGAGCGAGTCCAGCTGGAATCTTTGGAAAGATGAAAGGGACCAAAAAAGCTTTTCCAGCTTCTTTTCCCAGAGGACAAAACCCTCTCTGTTACTCCAGTAATTTTACCCCTCCCTTATTAACACATCTGCACAGCCACAAAATAAGTAAATTATACATGTAAAACCTAACTTCGAGGAAAAGAAATCTCTCAGAAACTTTGTAATCATAAAGTTAAAAAGAATGCACAGGAAAATTCCCAAGTCTCGAGAGTATTTGCTTTTCCCCAAGATGTTGGCAGAGCATTTACCTCCTCTTCGTTCCAGCCTTGATATAACATTGCACAGTGTCAGTTACACGGAAATTTCTCCAGTTTGCACCAGGGAAGGGCTCGGGCTGTGCAAGGACAGCAGTGGGTGTTGCTTTGCAGCACACGTAGCTGGATGGGAGCTGTGGGCTGTGTCCCAGCTGGACAGCTCAGTGCTCAGCCTGTGAGAGATGGGGCTGGCAGCAGACCTCAGGACACTGACAGCACTCGGTGGGGTGTCCCAACCAGGCACCCACTCTTGGGCTACTGCAATAGGAAAAGCAAGCGAAAAAACCCAGAAAGAAACCAAACCACCCCAACCAAACCCCAAAACCAAAGCCCTGAAGGAAAACCAACACACGTTTCACTACCCATGTTCTGGGCATGCAGCAAGCAAGCCATTACCCAAACTACTCAACTTGTCAGGGGTCCAGCAGAAGCAGAACAATTCTGCTACCCACTCCAACAGCACTGGCACTGTCTTACCTCACCTCTCTAGAGTCTCACATCCAGCTCCAAACACTTTGCCCACCTGCCCCTGCTTCCCTCCACTGCCTCTCACCTTGAGCACAGACAGCAGAGAGAGCTACACTGTGGTATTTATACGCAGGCTTTAGAAGGCTTACACAGTTCAGACACTGATGGACTGCAAAGCGGGGGTTTTTTGTAGCTTTCCTAACAAATTACTTCAGGAGATTGAATGGTTAAGCAGTTCAGAAGCGGTATTAAGTGGACTTTGGTAAATAAGACCCTGATCATAAGAGCATTAAGCATGCTGCTCTCCATTTACTGCGACTTCACCCACTAGAACTCCAAATAAGAGCTAAAAGATCACATGAATAAAACCAAAATCAGAGAGACACAAACAGGCAAGGTTTTAAGTTGCCTTTAACTCTTATTAGGCAGCGGGGTGCCCCTACTAACCAAAGCAAAACTAAACACAGCAGAACAGGGATATGTTCTTCCACCTTGGCCTGCCTGGGACACCTTGCTTACAGCAAACATTTTCAATTACATGACTCTGGCATCCTTTTTTTGTGCTTTTAAGAGGATAAAACACTAGATGTGGCTGTCTTTCCTTTGAAGTATTTGAATGCACAATGTCTGAGAAGCATTAAGTGGTCAGCCCAGCTTGGAGAGCTGTTAATTCAAAACAGAGCCGTGTAACTAGCATGGTTTGTTTAAAGCAAATAAAGAAAACATCCCTCTGTTTGAGACTCACTCAAAAATTTTTTCATATTAGGATCAGCTTTACTCACTGGAAAGCAGAATAAAATAGCAGCAAGAAAACCAGATTTATTTAAAAAATAAAAAGCACAGAAATAAAAATACCTAAACCATAATACAAGTAGATGTTTTTTGCAATCTAGAGTAGGAATAACACTGAAACACTTCCATAGCCCTCCAAACAAGATTTATTTACCAGCTGGATGAAGTCTTAAAGAAAGTATAAAACCCTCCAGAATTCAAGCATGTCATCAAACATGATGTGTATATCAAAATGTTTTAAAATAATTTAGAGCCTTTTCCTCACCATCTATAGAAGCATCATTTTCCAGCAAATGATATTCCAGATCGACAATCCATTATCGACAGATAAAGGAACTGAAAATAAATGTGGGGATTTTCTTTCTACTGACTTGCATTAAAGTCATCGTGGATGNGCAGGTCTGGTTTTCACTTATAAAGCTGTATTGTTTAAAACTATGCCCTACTTGCAAAAAAAAAAAAAACAAAAAAAAAAGAAAGAAAAAGAACAAATCATGACTCTCAAAGGAGTAATTTTCTGTTTGAGTGTGTCCCTTTGACAAAACTGAGATCATGCTATGTCATGACTTTCAGAGTATTTTTTACTTTAAAAAAATTTCCACTTTAGGTTATTATAGCCATAGAGTACTGCTGATAAGTAAAATCAGTTTTGTTAGCAACCAGACAAAGCTCAACTCGTTGCTGCTCTGGTAATTAATTCCTTGTCATTTAACTTGGCCAGAATGGGAAGAAAGGTTTCTTCCTGGATATTTTTCCATTTAGAGTCCTAAATAATTTTGCAAGTTTCATCCATCAATCAAGTTGAACTTTGCTCTAATAGCAGCAGCAGAACTTGTATCCACACAAGTGGCAAATTAATTTATAAACATTTAGAATTATTGTGTTTGCACGAGCTTTTGTATTTAACTGCATCAATTTAAGAGCAGACAAAGTGGACTGGCACAAATGCTTAGACAAGGCTTAGCTATGATAAACTGACTCTGTCATTAAATACCAATATAAGAGCTCATTTTCTTCAGGGAAAAGATGGGGATTAATTGCTAATTTACCTATAATCACACATTATAGAAGATGAATGGCTAGTTCATCCCTAGGGGAAAAAATTCACTAAAATAAAAGACTTCCCCTGCTTTTTATGCTACAGTAAGTATTTATCCACAAAATAAAGCACTGGGAAATCCTGGAAAGGTCCTTTCACAGTTTTAGTATTTTGGAAAAAAAATAAAGAAATTTGGTTCTTCTTAAAGTACATTAAATTCTGCTCCTTGATTCAACAATAATTATCAACCTCACATTTGGTTTCAGCACTGATAGAGATACCTCTCACATTTTTAGAAGAATAGATTTAACCTAATCTCTACTGTACTTACAACTGCAGTATTTTATACATTAAAATAGGTTTATATTCCCATAAACACATACTAATGTTTTACTCTGAACTGTTTACTAAATGCACTAATCTGCACTTTAGCTAGCACACTAGATTCCAAGTACTGCTTATTTTAATAACATATGCACTAACTCCATATAAGAAATCTGCATGAAAGTAACTTTTAGTTAAAATCTGGCCCTGCAAGGACACGGATATTAGAGTTAAAATACATATTAAATTTCAACTAATCAGTATTAAAGACTCCTTGTCAAGACGTGCTTTTTAAAAGAAGAAAGAAATGCTATTACATGTCACATTCAAAATCAAAATACAGTTCTGGGAAGGTGAACACTTTGCTGGAAGAAGTCAGCAGCTCCCTGCTTCAAAGTCTTGAAAGGAGGCTTATGCAATGCAGAGTTCTAGAGATGGAAAGATTGGGTTCACAGCTATTAACTGGTAAGAGAATAAGGAAATGGGTACAGAACAATGCACAAAAAGTAGGAGATTGAAACTAAAAGCGGATTTGGCTCACAAGAGGTTTTTGTTCTTTTCTCCAGCTGCAAGATGCAAGACAAAAAGAACAGAATTCAACATAAGGAGCGACAATGAACGACTGGCCTGTTTTGGCTTCTTCTCCTTAAATCCATATCTATATAAACTTTCAAGCAAATAAACATTTCTCTTTGCTTCAAGTGCCACCCACTGGAAAAGGAAAGCAACATTAATTCCAAATTGCAAGACCCAAAATAGGTCAGAAAAATCAATCTGACAGACACTGGTACAGATTACATTAAAACCCTGGGGTTGCCTTGAAAAAAATCTTAGTGGCACTGGTAGAAATCAGCAAGCTTGCAAATTAAACTGAAACAAAAACCAGGATACAGCAACAAACCAGAGCCCCACTTCCTCTCCCCACCCTGGCCCTAGTGAGAGCATTTGGGTTGTACTGCAGAAGTTTTGGGGAGGGGTTCCCGAGGATGGAGCAGGAGCAGGGCTGGCAGCACAGCGTGTGACACGGGTGAGCAGCATCGCAGAGCCTGGCATTTCTCATCGCTCTGAGCTACCCCTGCCACGCTCCAGGTCCACGTCTACACTCATGGCACTTCTCTTTCCTACCTGCTCTCACCTTACAGCAGAAATCAATCAACTTCCTTGCCTAAATGGCAGTTTCAGCATTCCCGCTTTCCCTTATCAGCAACCCTCACATTCCCTTCAATGGACACGTGGGGTGTCTGCGGTGCAGATCCAACAACTTCATCCTTTTGAGAAACAGAGCCACGTGGAAAGGCTTGCTGAGAAAAACCCATACAGGCTGCAACAGGGCATTCTCACTCACTTTGGACAAAACTTGTTCTAATTTTAGATAAAATAAACCCACACGTACACCTACAGCACCTCCCTAGGTCAGCAATGTGAGGCGTCTGCCACCAAGCCTGCACCCCAGGTGCAGTGACAGCAGTTTAACAGCACGCTGCTCATGTGCCACAACCCCACCCTTCCCTGGAACTGACTGCTCCGCAGAGAGGCAGCCCTGCGGAACCTGTGCCCAGGCTGCCACGGCTCAGCTATGGAAGGCAAAAATCAAAGCTGAGACTGCTGAGGGAATGAGACAGACACGCCCTGACTTCCTGGAGAGAAAAACCAACCTCTTGCGAAACGACATCAAATAAATGGGGAGCATCAGATTCCAGAGAACCTTCAATAGTTAAGATATTCTAAGGTGTATATGCAACAGAATAGATAATCTGCAGTTACAGATGGGCTGAGAGGTACAAATTGACTGCAGATTCCCTCACTGTAAGGGTCCAAGAAAACTGGAGAAAGGAAAAGAAGCCCTAAGAACCTCATACAAGCATGGTACGGACTAACAGAGTAACAGAGAGACCTATAAATTCTTGGTCCAAATAACGTGTTTCTTCAAATGGCNAAAAAAAAAAAAATCCACCAGGAAAAAATACCTGGCAATATTCCCTCATGAAAATTCTCTTCTATTATTGTAAAGGTGAGGAATCCCCAGTGGAATGGTTTTCACTGGACTTGCACAAGAGATGCATCTTTCACTGGGCAGAGCTGGGGCCATGATACCTGCCAAAGTTGTAATACTGCTTCAAGCTGTGTCTTCTGCTCTCTAGTTCCCTAACACGATTTTTTCTAGGCAAGTGCTGTCTACTGACCCCTGGTATAACCTGTCCTTCCCTAACCCTTGTGCTAGGTTTGAAGGAATGAGGTAGCTGGGGATGTTGGCATCTCCTTTTCAGCCGAGAGAACAGGAGAAGACATGTTCCAGTGCCAATGGCTCACTGCATTCAGTCCATAGCAAAACTGGTTGAATTTTAGCTCTTAAGTTACCTGGCAAAATGTAGGTCCATAGCAAGAAGCTCTTGCCCCTGGGATGCTGCTTCTTAGGTAAACTTGTCAAACAGAAATCGCAACTATCGGCTCCTGTCAGCTACTGAGGAATGTAAGCAAATGTAACCTGAGAGCGCTCACAATTCCCTGACACGCTAATCTGCTCTGGATATTTGGCAATCAGCACCCCCAAGTCATTAGTGAGACTATCTGAGTTCAGCAAAGGCCGCAGTCATCAGACACTTAAGGAAACAGCTGAACCCTTGTTGAGCAATTCACAGCTCAGCATGAGCACAGCATTACAGACCAGCAGACTGGATGTGAAGAAATGTGATCATCAGTGATCAGCAAGTGCAGGAACCAGACGACTAAAAAAATTCTTTAAAAAAGCCCAAATCCATCGATACTGAAAGCATCATAGTCAAATCTACTCCTTCACCTGCAGAGATACTTGTATGACTAAGGGTTTCAGATCTAGTTAAACAGAGTTCGTTATCAAAATTATAGAATCTGACTGCACCTGCTTGATGTAAGACAGCCATCTGTGCTCATTCTTACAGAAATATACATTATTTTTTTTTAAATAAGCAAGAAGAAATCTTACTTTCACAAGAGTTTTTCTGTAAAATATTCAGACGCACAACTGTGTTCCTTAGCAAGTGAAATGGTCTCTCAACAGGCCCTAACAAAGTCAGTGAGGCGCAAAATACCCGTTTTGGTTACAAAGTCACACCAGCAAAATGCAGTCATCAAGAGGCATTCCAAAACATATCATAAACATCTTGAGATAAAACATACAGGATGTCATATTTCAAACATGACGGTCTTTCAGTGTTGTTGCACTATGTCTATTTATCTTAATTTTCCATGAGAGTACAAGTTGAAAGCATATGATGAGCACTGCTTGTTACTGGCTGGACCATGTCTTCCTACCGAACTTCTGCACACAGGACTTTTTGAAAAGGAGAGACTGTTTCTTTTAAGAAGGAAATACGAGACTCCTCTTTTGTTCGAGCAAGAATCAAATACAGTCTCCTAGAAAAGCATAGTTCAGACACCAAACAACGTGTTAGCAATTGCTTAGCTACCTTTGTACTCAGAATTTCCCACACAAAGGCAGACTTCAGAAGCCAAGCTTAACCTGGAGTTTGGCTGTTAAGCCAGTTTTGATCATCTTTTCAAATATCGATCCACATGTTCAAGCATGTAATTCTTGAAAAAAAATTAAAGCTTTACTATCAGAAAGAAAAATCTGGTATCACAACCAAAAATCCTTCTTCCTTAAGCTGTTCCTCATAGTGAATACTGATACATTCAGTGCACTGAAGTAAATAGCATTGAAATGATGAGGAACAAAGTGGTCCTGACAAACACTCATATTTCAAGAGTTCCTTCATCAGAAAAGCCATGGCAAAGCCTAAACTGCATTTCCTCAAGAAACCAGAGACTATGACAATCAAGTATACAAACAAGGATTTTATTCGATCTCTATTAAATAGGTGTCGATGGGGATAGGAGTAGATAAAATCAAACATTCAGAAAGTAGCTCAACACTTGAGTGCTAAACAGCCATGTAGTTCCCTCTTTGTCATCTCGTCATTACAAATTTATCACAAAATAAACAACAAGGCTAAACCAACACAGGTCTGGGCTTCCAGCTCTAGATCAGTAGCATGAATTACTTCATAGCTCAGGGGTGGGGGAAAATAAGCTGAAGTTTAGATTTACTGCATGTGTTTCAAGATGTGCTGTACCAATAGCAGGCAGCCAGGATCAAAACAAGTCCATAAACACCTAAATCATTTACGAGACTGCAAAAGACTAAACAAAATGCAAATCAAAGCCACTCATGTGCAAACATATATGACATTTTAGAGATTTTCAGCCATCCATGAGGTGAGAAACAAGATACTAATTCAGGTAACTCCTCTGAGCCTTGTGGGGTGGAAGGGACGTCAGCCCACACGAACTTCTTTAGAAACGAGGGGCACCCTTACTAAGGGGTCTGGGAAGAGCCTGTTTTAGGAGGGTCTCTTTGCCACAGACACACAGTGCCCAGAGCAATGATACCCTGCCCCACTGTCCAGTCCCCAAGGAGCTATCCTGACTCCACTCCCAGTGGGTAAAAGTGAAACCACTCGGTTACCTCTCCACCAAGTAAGAGCATAGCCTGCTCACAGCTCTAAGCAAAAGTATAAGAAATAGCAGGATATGTACATACATTACACACCTGCTTTGTTCTCAAATTCTCTTGGAATTCAAAATAATCTCATTTCGAGGCATAGAGAGGTACTGCTTTTTTAAAGTTTGACAGTTGGCTGACTAAATGGGAGGAGATGGCAAGCACACACCCCTCTCCCTTAGCAGTCAGGCAAGTATCATCCAAGGCTAAAAGCTTAACATGGATCAGTTCCATGAAGTTAGCTGTGATAGTCATTCCCAGACTTTATGGATGCTGATTATTATCATATGAATACCAACTACGCTTAAGTACCCTTAAATAAACTTTTCCAGATAGAGCATTGCACTCAATGGCATAGCAATTACCAGAAAACACATTAATTTCAGTAAGAGGATACCATAAAAAGTATTCCGTGGCTCTATGCACTTTCTTGGCTTGAGAAGTATTTGCAAAGAATTTATTTTACGGCCTGCCTCTTGGATTTGCAGCTATTGATATAAATCTGTGCAGTATCACTTCCATCTTTTAGTCAGAAACTGTCAGCTCTATTGTCAATCAGAAAAAAGCAGCAGGTTCAAAACATAACTTACTTCATGGATGTCAGGGCACCTTGCTGTCACCAAAAGGCAGACATAATATTCCACTTGCATAAATTTTAATCAAAAGAAAAAAAAGCCAACAGCAAATAATTTTAAACACACAGATATACACGTCCGATTTCCATCTTCTGTAGCAATGTTACGTGTAATAACAGAGTCTGGTCTAGAGCAGATCAGAAATAAACCCTGCATGATTCTTGCCAAGGTCAGATTTGTGCAGTTCCCAGTACTCCTGTGCGCCAGATCCCTCATTTCTCTACCTTTTCTGGTGCTTCTGGTACAGGAGCAGCACACGGGTGCAGCTTCCAGGCATAAAGGCAGTATGGATAACCTAGGTGGTCCTGCAGAGTTAGAGGCAATACATTGCTTCCTATGGAGCAGACTTCTGCAAAAGTACTCAAATATCGTAAAAACCCGTCGGGGTAGCTCTGGCTTGGAGAGGCAATGCCTCTTTAAGACAGTGTAAAAACTCTTTCGGGTAGAAATAACTGCCTTCGGAATGAGAACACAACACAGGCCACTTCAGCATTATTTTACCAAGGCTGTAAAGAGCTCTCCCAAGCTCATTTCTGTTAATTGCATCTTTGCAAAGTGCAGCCAAGCGGATGAAGAATGATTACTTTTAATGTGCTACCCAAATGGCTCTGAATGGGTGCAGCTTTCCCCCTTTCCTTATTCCATCTCCTTGTCCTTTGGCTCCACATAGAGCTCTACAGAAACGAATTCTGCACTCAGATTACGCAGGTAAAGGCAGACTCAGAGAAAGATGACAAGTTTTGTCACAGAGCAGCAGTTAAAAAACTACCGGAACACAAACTGTTTTGGTGCTTTTTAGGCGGCTTTTGGACACAACCTGATAAGCAGAATGGAGAAGCTGCATTCAATGCAAGGATAACCCCAGAGTAAAAGGTCACATAATCTTTCTCATCAGTGGATGATTAACAGAGGAATTTGGCTCCTAATGAAGTCAGCCAGCCCCCAGACTCCACTGGTAAATCCCTTCTTGTCATCTTTCACATTCAGCTCTGACTCATCTGCAACAAACAGTTAAATGCCCAGCCTATTCCTCTTTTCCCTCCATTCCTTTTGCAGTAGTTAAAGTGTACACTTTGCAAATGCAGTGGAGGGGATGGTGGAGTACAGGCACACAATGCACTGGGGCCGACTGCATCAGGAAGACACACCTGAGTTAGCTTTGGGGATCTGAAATACCTGTGTCAATGAACGTGATCCAGGCACATACCTCAGTGCTGGCCAACACCTGTAAGGTATTTGCACTGCACAGGCCATACTGGGGCTTGGGCCACTGCAGCTCCCTGAACATCAGCTGCCCTGAGTGAACTTGGCACATCCACACCTGCCACTGTCCCACCTCCAGTCACAGCTGGGGAGTGAGAGGTGAGAAAGGGGCTCCTCTTTTTGGGAGCAGAAGCCAGAGCTGAGCTCCAGCTATGGATGGGCAGAGTGCAGATTTGTGCCCCTGCACAGAGGCAGGGTGACAGTGAAGCCCTTCAAATGGCAGCAAGGATGGACGGTTAACTTAAACCATTAGGCCCTGAAGTACTCACCAGAATCATGGGCTGGTTTAGGTTGGTAGGGACCTTAAAGATCATCCAGTTCCACCCCGCTGCCACGGGTAGGGACACCTTCCACTAGAGCAGCTTGCTCAAAGTCCCGTTCAGCCTGGCCTTGAACACTTCCAGAGATGGGACTTAATCTGAATGGACTTTAATTGTAATGACTGTGGCTTTTAGACATCAAAATCAACTCAGAGGCCTGAAAGCTTCTATGCTTTTCCCAGGAAATCAGTTACTTTAATAATAGATGACATCTTTCCAAGAGTTATTGTTATTTCCTAGATCTATACAGTATCAAATAGCCAAGTCCTCTTTGAGAGATTATTCTAAAGATTTCTTTTTAAGAAAAGTACCTAGAAAATTCCTTAAGGTTTTTAGATTAGAAATACTTTCTAAATAATTCCTTCTGTACAGAGTATCTTTTCATCTATGCTGTGTGATCAAAAAGTAAAAATTATTATGCTATTTCACTGTTCCATTCAATAAGAAAGATATGACCCTACTGTATAATTACATCTAATGAAAAGGTGAGTTATAATTCATGAAGCACAAAATGGCAAAAAAAATTAACAATGAGCTCTTTTCCGCTGAGACCGATACGAGCATCTTCCTGACCAATTATCTCACACATATTGACTGGGCAGAATCACCATAAGACTTTCTCATTACCCGCACAGACATCACATCTGTGTAACTGAATATATTTTTCTGTATGTTTGTATCAGCCACTGAGTGGCAGCAATTCCTTCATACCTAAATCTGAATTATGAGATGTAGGATGAAAATCTCAAAGGATTCACAAATCTTAATTCTTTTGTGCTGCCCCTAAGTTCTTTTGTGTTCAGCAGTACAGGCAAATAATAACCACTAGTGAAATACCTTATTACATGTGTCAATTTTTAGCTGTCGAAGTTCCAAAAGTAATGTACTTCCTTCTGAAAATCATACGTCCTTAGAACTTGGACGTATTCAATTTTACAAAATGCAGTAAAACTACGTGGGTCAAAGAAACTGAAAATGCCAGCATTTAATAATTTCTTAAATTAAAGCACACACCTGTATTTTATTATGAAATCCAAGGTGAGGATGAGAAACATTAAAAAAGAAAATCTGCTTTTCTCCTCAGTATTTGCAGGTTCCCACAGCAGTGTCTTGGGGTGACTGAAATCTATCAGTCCAAAGACAAACAGCTCATTTTTAACATAGCCATTTTCAGGAACTAAAATAAACAGGAAATCCTGCATATACACTTAAAAAAATGCTTATGAATTATTGCTTAACCACTTAAGAAGCACTTCTTCATAATGTTCTTGCTCAGAAATCTATGCTGGTTATGCTTGGTTATAGCTTCCCATTTGATTAGTACAGTGCTGCATGGCATTAGTTGACAGACAGAAAGCTGAAGAGTCTATTTGTTATTACATTGCTAATAGACTATTGACTGTACAAGTCCAGGAGCAAAAAGATTTAAAAGGAGCTAAACACGCTGCAAGTTTATCAAGGAATTTGATGCTGATTATTTGTAGAGACGCTAAACATTGCAGTTCAGGCTTTAAATGAGTCTCTAAAACTAGGTAAAGATCTGCACTAGAACTGATTCTCCCACACCCATCTGCTCTGCAGAGTCAGTTCTCTCCTCGGACCTGTTAAGGGATGGGATACAGGGCAATATCACCCTTGCACATAAACCTCCTGCAAGAGTTCCTAGGTCCAGATCTACGCTCTGCTCTCTGCTACTGGGACAATCTAGAAGTGAAGTGGTGCAACAGTCAGGGCCCGCACGTAAACAGATGTCAGATGTAACCACAGAATGCTGTAATCCAATTATTTTAATATTTCATGCCCTAATGCAACCGGGGAATTCTCTAGCGATGAACTGAAAATTGTTTTTTAATAGATACACGCCTGGCATGTACGTACACAAAAGCATCAGGCATTCCTGCTCCTTCATTTCTTACTGTCTGTCGCCATTCAGCTGGAAACCTGACCATTCAAAAGACTGTGCATTTCATCTGCTCAAACTCACTGTGGCACGGAGGCTGAAACAGAGAGCCGGGGCGGCTGGGTGGGAAAAAAAGTTGGCGGTATCAAAGTTGGCATTTCTGCCGGGAGGAAACTCCATGTTTCTGTCAGGGACCGACCGCGGGGATCTCGCTGCCTGCTCGCACGGGGCACAGCGCTCTCCCTCCCGCAGCCCCACAGACTTTCCCCGCCCCGGGTCGCGCCTGCCCCGCTCCGAAGGAGCCGGCCCCGTCCGCAGCGCCCGCGCGAGGTTCGGGCGGGCCGGGGCCGCAGCCCCCTCCCCGCAGCCCAACATGGAGGCTCCGGAGGAGGCAGCCCCGGGGCCGGGGGCACAGCCCCGCCGCCTCCCGCCCCACCCCGGTGCCAAGGCGCTGCCCGGGGCGCACGGGGGACGGCGGGCTGAGCCCCGGGGACCCTCAATCTCCCTCCCTCTCGCCCTACCAGCCGGGCGCCCCACGGAAGCCGGGCGGGCCAGAGGGAGCCGGAGCCCGTCTCGCTTCCTCCTTCACCCCAGGCGGGGCAGGAACTGCCGGGCGGCGGCAGCGCCGCGCCGGGGGCAGGTACGGGCACTCACCGCGTCCAGGGAGCTGTCGGGAGCCGCGGCCGCCGCCGAGTTTCGGGCGCTGTCCCGGGAAACAGAGAGCGAGATCGAAGGAGTGCAGGCGGAGGGGCGGGAGGGAGCAGTGTGTGCCCGGCACGGCCCGGCGCTCCCCGCCCCGCGCTCCGCTCCGCCCCCGGGCGCAGCTGCGGCCACGCTCACCTGCTCCTGCCGCTGCTGCTCCTCCTGCTGCTCCTCCTGCCGCTGCCCCGCCCCGGAGGTGCCGCGGCAGGCGCTGGTTTCCCCTGCCCGGGCTTCCCGCGGCTCCGTCCCCTCCTTGCTGTCCCCCCCTCCCCTCTCCCGTGGCGGCGGCCGCGTGTGGGAACGCCCGAGCCCTCAGCGGGAGCCCCGCGCTGGGCCCCGCCCGAGGCTCCGCTCTGCTCCGCACCTGGGCTCGGTGCCGTGCCGAGGGAGGGGCTGCGGCCGCGGCGGCGCTTTTGTGGTGTTTGGGGTTTGGGAGGTTTTGGTCCGCTGGTCACCTGGACACGGAGAAACACCTGGGTTTGAGGTGCCGAGGCTTGGAGCGAGCCCCTGCTCGGCGGGGAGCTGCGCTCAGGTGTCCTCAGCCCTTTATTGGGCTTTTGGTAAAATATTCTTTAGCGGGTTAGAAGCCACGGATGTTGTTTTATAACGGGGCCGAACTCCGTAGCTCTGTGGTCACTGCCGTCACCTCAGCGAGCTCACCTCAGAGACCTCAGCCTTGGCTGGTGTGTCCGAAGTTGGAGGCCTTCACCGGGTCATTTTGGGTCCCAGCCGGGGCTCCCGCAGTCCGTGCTCTGCTCTGAGTGATGGGGCTCGGTTTTTCTTCAAGTACTGTAAGCGTTTGTGTTAAAATGAGGTGCTTTAGGGATGGGCTGCAGCACAGGAATGTGCGAGGTGTAGGAACCAAAGAAAACACCTCCATACTCCAAGGCAGACCTTTGTCATCATTTTTTAACTTGCACAGGTCATGTATAATTGCTCTCGTGTTTTCATCTTAAATGACCTCATTCAGGTCTAGCTGAAAACAGTGATGAAATTCCCAGGGTTTTTTTGTGGTGCTGTGGTAACCGGGTGTTTCTCCAGGCAGGTGCCAGACCCTGGTGTGCAGTGGGGGCTGTGGCCCAGCTGTTACATGGCTGCAGAGTCATTTCTGAAACGCCAAATTCCACCCACTTGATGTCCAGCTTCTTTCCAGAATAGTTCACTTGATATTCATAAGGTAATGTCAAAGTTCCTTGCTTGTTCTGTCTGACATCATCTTGGAAAGGCTACAATATGAATATAAATCAGTCAATAGTTGATTTATAGACGGAGAGTTTAATTTGAAGAAACTTTTTTCAAAATTGAGAGCTCTAGTAGATATATTGCCAATCATAGTTTGGGTGAAAGCAAAGGAACAGAGTTGTCTGAGGTAATTTCCTTTTTACTTCTGCTGTAAATTAAACTATGTAGTATTTTGTACAGATGCATGTTCTTATGCATGATTAAGTGTTTTGTTTTTTTAAAAAAACTGGAACATCTAAATAATATTTTCCTGGTTTTGGACAGAATGTCATCTGATTAGCTATGATGCTGTAATAAATTGTATGAGGATCCTAATTTTAAAATTGTGTAGATTTCGGTTATACTGAAATCTGGAAGAGCTTTATATGCATGAGCAGTTAATGAATGTCGTGCTATAAAAGCAAAACTAAAACTAGTTTGAATGAGAGGAGAAAAGCAGAAGCTAATTGTGGCAAGGAGTTTTCCTCATTTCAGTACTTCCAGTGAAGTTTGGAAACAGTGGTTTAAAATATATTTTATTTAATTTCATGCTCTTTGGGTATTTAATGGCATGTAAGTGGTCAGAGAGAGTCCATTTTCATTTGTGACCTTACCATATAATGTTGCAACAAACCATTAGTTAACTACAGCTGCATTTCAATTATTTAGAGCATCACTTTTGTCCAAGTCTTTCTGAAACAAAGAGTCATTTCTCATTTGGACTGTGGAAAATTTTGCAAGACCTAAAGAGCTTTGCCTCTCACGTCTTTGTTCATTCAGTGGGCTAAGGGTGGATTAGGACTGAGTAAAGATGTAAAAATTTGATCCACAGGAAATGAAATGGAGGATCTTCTGTACTATTAGAGTAATGTGACATTAGAAATTCGAGGTGTTTCCTGGTACTGAGACTTTCTTGCTGCCTATTTTCTGTAATTTTTTCTGTACAACTCGGCTGTGCTAAATGCATGGAAATGCTCCTATAGCTGGAGAGAGTCTTCCATCAGAATAGAGTCTAATGCAGCTCAGACAGCTTTATTAACCTATTTTACATGCAGTGGATTTGAGAATGGGATGAGAATCAGTTCTTTGTGAACATCCTTTGGCAGTGCTCTCTGTCAGCTTCTAAGTAAATAGTAAGAAATGCTGGATTTCGTAGTGATTACAGGGTAACTGTTTGAAAGTAAAAGGGCATTATTGTCTCTGATCCATTTTTCTGAAATGTGCCTTTGGACATTTTGTGAAAGAAAAACAGTCTCAAACTGGGTTAAAACATTTCATCTCTTTGGTAGCTGGATAGACAACCCAATAATTCCCAATCCCGTGGTAAATCACTGCTTTGTTACAGGAGATCTCTAGGGAGAGGATGAACTACCAGAGCCTCCCACAGCAGGATTTTCTCTTGTATTTTCACATCTGGAAAAGCTGCTTTACCTGGGACCACTTTATTTTTGCCATATGACATGATGACAGTAAGGGGTGATGTGACTTTGAACATGCACATTAGAAACAAAAGTTAGAGGTAAAACTTCGTGCAGCAAATATAAGTGAAAATTTTCCAGTGGAAGTTATGAACTTGTTCCCTGAAGATTTCTGAGCCAGACTGGTACAAAATCACTTTCCACAAGTGTGTAATAACCTATCGTGATCTGAAACACTATATCTACAGTACCTGTTACCTTCAGCAAACAAAGCTGGTTTTAATCCTGATGGCAGATACTTGATTTATGCAAAGGTGATGACTTTTGTGAAAGCGTAATTTTAGAACAGAAAACAGCCATGGCTGTTACAGCCATTTTTTTTCACAGCCCCACTTTGTAGCAGGACTTCATTGGTGTCTCAGTCCCAAGCCTAACCACCAAATGCTTGCTCTCATTTCCTCTTTTCTGATACTAGTGGGAGGTGTGAAGAGTCTGTTGGCGATGGGAGTTTCCACCCATTACCTTCTACTTGGGTCTGTGTTCTATTGTGTAGATTCACTTTTCGAAGTGTTTTGAGCATTGTTCATTGTCTTCAGCTTTTCCTTAAGGTTGGGGTGAGAGGCTTGTGTTCTCTGTCAGGCTTTTCCTCCAGGTTTTCATGCTTTTCTTTGTGAAGGACATGAGCTCTTTATGGATTACCCATGAATATACAGATGCTGAATTTGGTCATGTGAAGGTCTGGCTGCCATAAACCTTTGGACTGATGTCCAACTGAAACAGGAATTAGCCTGCCTTTCCTGAAGTCTTGTAACTTTAGGGATTCTTTTGATAATGGCATACATTAATTTCTACTGCTTATCTTTGCAGTTTTTTATCGTGATTAAGGAAGGGTTTCTTCTTTGTGTTGGTCTGCCTGCCATTTTTTCTAACTTGGAGCTGAGTTGCTTTTTTCCTGCTTTGTCAGGGTTTGCTTCTGTGGATGTTGCACGTGAGCTGTAACTGAGTCACGAGCACTGTGTGCAGGTGAGAGACTGTGGGTAGGTACTACACCTAGGAGAAGTTATCGCCTCCGTGCTTCATTTACTGTGTTTTAGAACTTGAAGATGAGCTATGTTCTGTGCCTAGCAGAGTTTAAGTGGAATGACGGGTTTATTTTCTTTTTCCTGGAGGATGAGATGTAGAAGTTAGTTGGCTGTGCTGGGGAAGAGCCTGGTGTCAGATGCAATCATGTGAATTTCTACATGTTTGTATAACTAAGTTACTGCAGAGGCTTTTTTGTTATCAGATAAGAGTCTTAAGAATTTGAGATTAAAATGAGATATGCTTATGTCCAAACCACTCCACAGTTTTGCTCAGTTAAAGGACCTTTTATATATTATTCATTTATAAACCAGACAAGTCAATAGTTTCCTGACAGTTTTGCTGAGATGCCTGTTTAAAGCATTGTCAATTCTTGTGATGTTTGGTGCTTTTTAAGCCTTACTTCCTTGAGTAAGCAATTGCATTAAAATCTTAGGCTTTTTTTGTCTTTCTTAAATAAAACCTTAAATAAACTATTTTTCATGTTTCTATAGAAGATACATGCACATGTCATCTTGAGGTTCCTAAAATATTGGAAATCTGGGCTACATTTAAAAGAAACCCCAAACCTCTCAAGGTTTTACAAATACCCCCATGCTGCCTTCTATTGTTGAGTGTAGGAGACTGATCCCTGCATTTTGAACGTTTGAGACTGTAGTTAGTTTTTAAGAAGAATTGAAATTAAAAAAAGGTTTTTATTGTGTTTACTGCCTACAGCCCCTTGCATTTGGTTTCAACATGCCAGCTGCCAGTGTTGATTCTGAGCATTGTAAGTGTTCTACTTCCCCTTATGACAACTTTTCTTTGCAGTTAATATAGATGGGAGAACAAGGAAGTGTATGTATTGATGCCATTTTCTTGCTCACCACAGTCCTATTCACAGTTGGTTTTGTATTCCTGTGAGTACTGGAGAAAACCATGCTGTGAAAGAACACAAGCAATGTTTTCTCATTTCTTGGTTAGTTTTTCAGCTCTTTTGAAAAAATTTGATTTTTGGTGTTAATTTAAGGTTCAGGAGATTAAGATTCTGTTTGTGCACAGAGCAGAGGTGGCATAGAGAGACATGATTCACACTGTGGTGTGCTTGCTCAGGCAGTGGGGAATTTAGATTTTTTTCCCCAAATCCCTTTTGATTTGTAGCTGTAAGTTGTCTCATCAATCAACAAGAACAAGCTGGAGACCATCATGTCGATGAATTTAGACCATCACATGACATCAGCTTGTAGTACCTTATGCTTTTGCTGCTCACCTGAGAAGAATGAAGAACCTCTGCAGCTACTGTGGAATCACCTGAGGCAACGCAGGTGGCTCCTGCCTTAAGAGTGATGTCTCCAAGGTGTCAGGTATCAAGAGCTCCAACACTGTTGGATTCTGTTATCTGATGAGATGGTAAGAGATTAGGATAATGCACCCAGGCTTTGTTTTGGTTTTAACCCTATCTCATTTGTGGGTATTTCCAGGGACTACAGTTGCTGTGTTCCTGTAAGGAATGAGAACAGGAGGTTAAGGGCTGCTGCTCAGGCTGCTGCTCTGTCACTCACCTGGCACAAGGTGTGGCTGTGGGGGGAGAGCAGGTGAGTGTGGCTGTTCTCCAGTCTCTGCCCCTGCCATGATTCATCCCCATCTCAGCAGGGAGAGGCAGCTCTGTCCCGCCGTCCCCTCAGTGAAGGAGCAGGACATGGCAGGCACAGCAACACGAGCTGTAGGACGTGCACCACCCACGCCATCCCTGGGATAAAGGGCTAGTGTTATTTTTACAGATTATTTTCAGATGATCAGAAGGTATTAACTAAAGGTTTTCCTTTTATTAGTGTAAATGGTTATCCAAAAATGTGAACTGCTGTGGCATTGGTCCATGGGGTTGGTTTTTTTGTCTTCCTAAAATGCTTCAGCTATGCTATCAAACTGTCAAACAATAACGTGGGTCAGTCCCACGCTGTGACTGGAACAAGGCTTTCTTTGCAGAAAGGGAAATATGTCCTATTTTGACCTGATGTGAGGATATGGGAGTACTTGAATCCTAATTTCATTGGTCAGTTGTATCATTTTGAAGCACAGTTTGACCACTGCAAATGAACAACTTTTGGCAGCTAGTACCACTAACATTTAATTCTCAAGTATTCTTTTCTGCTTGGGCTATAGGCTTGGGTATTTTCCCTTGTTCAAGTAATGATTAATAATCCCATTTTCATGTCTTTCAAGCTGTCCATCTTAATCAATCTTCTTGCCTGTACTGGGGCACATATTATTTAGACCATTATTAGGTTATGATAGTCATTTAGTAGGATTTGTTTTTATTGCTACAGCCATTGCTGCTATCAAAAGCCAAACACAGTATCAGCGAAACAAGATAGTATGCAAAATCAATCCTAGTAAACCTTTAAAATGAAAGCAAACATCAATAATGAAACTGCAGACTGTGTGTGTTTGCACAGGAGCAGGGTGGAGGATTGAAGTCACTTGCCCTAGGCACGTCACAGTTTTTGTGAACCACGAGGGGAGAGTTTGGTGAGGTTGGTGTTGAGTCAGGAGACTTCAGAGAGAGATGTCAACACAGCTCTCCTCCCCCCACTGCATGTGGGTTAGAGATAATGTTTGGGGGAAATAGCTCTGCCTTGAGCTTGCCAAATAATGGGCAAGCCAAACTCCCATTTCTTGTGCATGTTTACTGCTATTGGTAGCAGGGTGAAGGAAGGATTTGATGTTGCTGTTAAAATAATACAGACCCTGAGAATATTTACATTTTAGTGATAGGTTTAAAAATTGATTTTTCTCCCTAAGGACTTAGCTGCATAAATATAAATTGAAGCTGCTGTCAACAGAGTTGGAAAGTCCATCTGCAGCAGAGCTACTTTGCAAACGTGTCTGAAGACAGGTTATGTTGTTAGAGGTACTAAAGCCAGAATTCCAGACATAGTTCTTGAGCAAATTCAGCTATTTTTACCTCTTTGCAACTGGGACATTAATTTTACTCAGCAATCTGTTATGTCTCTTGTCAAAAAAAGTTAATTTTGAGGGTGTCAAAATTCTATTCAAAAGAGGCTTGTAGAGTTGCTGGGTCTTGATGCCAGTATGGTGTCATGTGTCTGCTGAATTCTAGTGCATGGCCTTGCTCTGCCACACTTGGAAAGTGTTTATGGAGTCAAACCCAGATTTCTGGTTAGTGTTCATCTGACCCTATATGTCTTTGAAGGCAATGCCACTTGGAACCACTTTTAAGTATGTGCAGTTTAAGTCAATTGGTCTGTGATCCCTTTTATTTTTGTAAGCTAATTATTTTATGTATAATTAAATCTCCTGTAAGTTACATACCATTATATATAATTGAATAGCTAATGATTTACATATTTTATGTTCTACAGCATAACTGAATATATATGATCATTCAAGCCTGGATGATCTACAACACACCTGAATGTATAGGAAGTTTTAGTAGGCTTAATGTCCTGGATCACCAGAGAATTTTTCTTCTAGTCAGGCTGATATTAAATATGATTCATTCTCATGATTAAAAAGATGTCTGTGGTTTTTTTTGTGACAGAAAAGTAAATGGAAGAACAATTCAGATGTTCAAATATTAACTAGCTGCCTTCTCATGCTGTCAGTACAGTAAATTTTTTTGCTGAGGACAAATAGGTGCTGTTTTTCTTTATTGGTCACATTCTTCCAAAGGTTTTGACTTGCTTGAAGATTAGAACAAAACTTTTAGAGGGACAGGTTTGCCATGTTTTCAACTACTTTTACTCAGCAAAATTTTTAAGACTGTGTTCAGAGGCAATTCCTTTTAACATTTCTTCACTGTTGTCTATAGGGAAGTGCGTTCTACATGCAGGTTTAGAACTGTGAGGAAACTTTTATGACCTGGTTATGCAGAGGATGCCAGTGATAGAAATCATTTGGAGGAGGAAGAGGTGAGAGAAGAGGTAATAGTTCCCTTATGGTTATCCAAACTTTGTTTTCAGGGAGGCCCAGAGTAGAGGAGGGGAAGTCATTCCTGGTCTAGTTAAATAAGTTTTTTTCCTGCTCAAGCTTTTAAGAAAAAGTATAGGTTCAGAAAAACTTTAGAGCAATTTAGGACTTCAGAACAATTGTTTACTCTCTGTTAATGATTTTATATCCTCCTCCTCCTCCTCAGATACCTGTTGTATCTCCACCTTTATAGCAGTAGGGCAAACTCAGGTTGACTGAAAGTCTTATAGTCTTTGTTTAAATGTAGATGAATGTACTCCATAGAAGGAGTAGTAAGTGTCAGCAGTGGTGAAAAAGAAAAAAATTAAATTAGGGATGTGCCTGTGTCAAATCCATGTATTTACAGCTGTCCTCAAGGGATCAAAATCTCAATGTACAATTTTAGTTTTTATATATCTGGGAAAAAAGCCCCACGGAATTGCAAAGACCTAATGTAAGTTTGTAATTTCTTTTTAATTAATTTCCTTTCAGAATTTGTGGGATCGCACTTCCTAAAAATACAGGTATTTTAAATGGTTCTTTCCTAGGCTTCTTCAGAAAGCAAGGTTCTTCTACCAGCAATTCAGAGCACCTGACCCAGATTCCTGTTCTGAGCTGCCCTATGGAGGATGGTTTTGTTTTGCATTAACTACAGGAAAAGTTTGTTGCTTAAAGCAAATGCTTAGAATGTCTCCTTAAGTCTCACGTGGAAAAAATTCCCTCCTATTTTATTCCTCAAACCACAACGTTGACTTGAATAATTTGATAACAAATATGTATATTATCAGTATCATTCAACTTATTTGAGACCAGACAGAAAGTTTGAGCAGAGCTTTTTCTGTGTGCACACCTTCTGCATGGCAGAGCTCGGAGGTGAGGGTGAGGCGATTCTTATCTTGTGTAGGTGCTGTTTTCTGTTGTGGGTACTTTACCATCTTAGTCTGACTTAATTACTTGGCTGTGAAGCAAAAGGAAAAGCTGCTAAATATCTGCCCACTATCTGCCTGGTTCTTAGCACAGGGGGGACAGACTTAGCAGCTCATAGCTGCTGAAACAGGGAGTCATATCACCCCCATCTCCTTGCTCCTGTCTTCCTGCCCACGTGTTCTCACTAAGTACCTTGTGCCAGCTTTGATGCTTGCTGGAATGCTTCATGTTTTGATTTAACTCTTGAAATATCAGCAAGCTATCCCAGGGAAAGAAACCAAACCGACACATCCAAGCCCCAAACCAAGGTGGTCCGTTTTCTGCCTCTTTATTGAATAACATTGGCTTAATAATGGATTTCTATGCTTGAGAGACGTGGGGTAAATGGAGAACACAAAAAGAGGGCAGCAAAAGTTGTTCTTTTCGGCAGCTGGAGCTGTCACGATGGTTCTGACATGGAGGAAAGAACCTAACCTACAATGATTTTATTAAACTGAGTTTCAGTCACACATGCAGCTCAAAGGGTTAAATTGCATTTGGCTCATTACTTTTTGAGCACTTGCAAATACAAGTGAGTTTTAAGTCTGATGTTTGCGAGTGCTTGTACTCACCCTGCAATGCTTTCTTTGAAGTTAAATTCACTCTTGTGTGGGTCTCTGGCTGCTCAGAGGGTTGACTGCTGTGTTTCATTCATCCAGCTGTAAACACCAAACTTGTCCTAAATAGTAAATGTTTTCAGGATCCAGCTTGTGTTTCTCATGAACTGAGTTCTGACTCCAGGTGGGTGGAGATAGGAGGAAGAAAGGATTTTGGCATGCTCTTCCCATTCAGAAACATTAAAGTCTTGAATTAAAAAAAAAAAAAATCAGAAAATGATCACAGCCACCTTGTATCTCATATTGAAAAGATTTTGTTCCTTGAATCCTAATTCTTGTATTGGGTGTAACACGAATTCACCTTTTGAAACTGAGGACTTGTTTGATGGGCTTGTGATATTGCAGTGAATTATGGAATTATGTTAACGCAGCAAAAAGCTTCAATGTCATCCTAATCTCAACTGAAACCTATTTTGTTTCCAGGGAAAAATAAACAAATGGGGGCTCAAGCCCTGGGGTCTGCTCCCAGGCGGGGTCATGTGCTTTCAGCTGGCTGTGTTTGCACGTGGGTCCAAATCTTCCAGCTTGCATTCATCTCTTCTTTAATTTCTCATTTTCTACTCTGAGACTTTTCCTGCTCGTTTTGTCTTGGAAATATCCTTCTTTTGGATATTCCTTCTGCTATTATTGTTTGGATGCTTCTGTGTTACTCTTCCCTTTTTTCCTTGTCTTTTTGTTTTATTCCGTTCTTCTTTTCTCCTCCTTTTACAGGTATTTCTTGATATAAAAAATATCTTTAGCTTTAGCCCAGCTTCTGGTGGACAAATGGTCACAAGGGAAATGTGCAGATGGCTTAAACAGATGTTCCTGTCAAAGTCAAAATCTTTAACTCCTGAATTCCTGCTAGACAGTGCCTCTGATGGATATTGCCAGGATGGTGGCCGGGGACTTGTGTGGCTCCTTTTCACATTGCATTACTTTAACCTCCACCTAATAGCTTTCAGGAGAAAGGAAGGCTGCTGAGAAAAGCTTTTATTATTTTCATTGCCATGTTAATCTGGAAGTCAGTTAGTAGAGATTTGTGCTTGTGCCAAAATGGGAGAACTGTTTTGAACTGGCTGAAGGAATCCATCCTGAGTGCTCTCTAGCAAGGCCTGGGTGAATTTAATTTTAATCAACATATGCAGATTGTCACTGTTGTTTTGGTTTTGGGTTTGTTTCTGGGTTTTTTGTTTTTGTTTTGGTTTTTTTTTTCAGTTGGGTTTTTTTCCTCTGTGCAAAAACTGAAGATGAAATATCAGATATTCAGACATATCAGAAGATATTCAGAGAAGAAATTGTATGTGCTCTGGGGAGTATTATTTGAATATAAATATATCCTTTTTGCAAGTTGTTTTTCCTATTTTCTGATACTGTGATATTTAAATCAAGTTATTTTTCATAAAGTTGTGATTTGGATTATCAGTCTTTTATTTAATCAGGGAAGATGTACAAATAATTAGTAACTGACAGAATATCCTAATAAAAATAGAAGCACATGAGTACAGTCATCGTGAGCTAAAAATGCAAGAATATAACTGATTTTTATCAAGTGAGTTCCTTGTGAGTACCTTTCAAGTTTTAGAAAATGTACAGTTTCAGAGTTCAGATGCTTTAATAGGAAACAAGTTAAATACTTGAGTGAACTAATCCGTAGGCACAACAGGAACTTGATGGTATAGTAGGTGGTAAGATTCATTTATGATAAGTTATAATGGAATTTCCCTGGAACTATATATTCCACCTACTTGAATTCACATTAATTCAAAAGACTGGCAATATGCAGCAAATGCCAAGACATAAAAAAATTGGCAGGTTATTGCAAAACATGGGGCTAAGTATATGCCTAAGCCACTGCCTGTAGCTCTTGGGAGTTCTGGTGTACCTTGTGGTCTCTATATGTTGAACTTGTGGTTCACATTTAAACATTTATATTTGTCCAGAATACTGAGCCTGTAGATGTTTTAATTTAGAGAAGGAAGTGCTGCATAGCCTTCTTGAGATGAAGTCACATTTATTGTACCCAACAACTGCAGCGATGTGTTGGAGACTTGCAGAATTCCTTTTTTTTCCTGTTTATTTTACAATTATAGATAGGCAGAAATTCTGGAAATGTTCCAAGTTATTGGCATATTAAAGGGGCAGGGTTGGTTTTAATGGATAACAGTTGGTTTGGGCCACTTTGAACAAATTTCCTGTTATTAATGGAATTTTAGTGCAGTGTTGTTCTACTCAGGACAATCTGACTGATAGCTCTTTCAGCTTTTAAATATCTCTGCAGACTGAGGGACACTTCTTTGGGCATCAGGAATAATTATCATGTTAATCTCCTTTTTAATACTAGTAATTCTAGTTTTGACAAAATGAGTCATGTGCATTTTGGTTCAAGCAATTGAAAAAAACCTCAGTAAATTGAGTCCTGCCAGGTAGTGATTTGTTGCCAGGAAATGTGCTCTTCTTTCTTCTTTATAGCTTCATTAAGAGATAGTTCTAAAAATACTTCATTGAAGATAGTTCATGAAAACAAAAACATTCAAAAACTCAAAAAAAACCCCCCAAACCCACAGCAAAAAAACCCCTAAAGAAACTCTGGGATAAAACTTTTTTTTTCACTTGACAACGTGCAATTACAATTTTGCATCTTAACTCGTCTTGTGAGTGATGAAGAGTCATTCCAGATCATTTTGCTTTTCTTGTTTTTTGTGAGTACAAAGCTGTTGTTCAGATCTTGGAAATATCACGTGGGCTATAAGTCTTTGCTTAAATTTCGGTAGCGGGTACATTTTTCTGAGAAACTAGATGAATCAGTGATATTGAAATATGTGATGTAAATGTTAATACAGCTAATAGACTTAGGTGACATCTACAATATAGTATTATCGTGAAGAGAAACTAATGTAGACTGATAAATCTACTTCACAGAGAGTCTTAAAATTGTTATTTTTAAGAACTTATTATCCCACGGCACAGAGGCACCCCAATCTTATGGAGATTTCTATTGAAAATGTGCCTTATTTCCAGGTGCGTGTGAATGAGCACGAATGATGGTTATGACTTTCAGGTGTGGGTGTTTAAAGCTGTCCATCATTTCCCCGGTTTCAAGTTTCACTCTGCAAGGTGCTGAAAGTTTCTCTGTGATCCGGAGAAGCAGGAAGGCTGCCTGCCTGAGGCCGGTGCAGCTCTGACCTGGGCACCACTTTGTTTTGCTTGACGACTCTGATTGATGCGTGTGGCTGCTGTCGAGGGTAGTTTAATTGTCATCTTCCTGCCATAAGCTGGTAGAAAGGATTTTCTTAGTTGTCACATGGAACAGACTGAAAAGGTTTTGCTCGTTTTTTGATTCTCCAGCTCAATGTGCTGTTTCCACAGCAATGAGGAAGTGGTCCCGTTTGGGGAAGGTGGTGGGAGGTTTTTATCTGAGCATTTATTAGTGGGGGAGGGTTGGGATTGTAGGGGGAGTGTCACATCAGTGTCAGAATAATGGTGCAGCTCAAATGTTGAGAGGAATTGTTTGTGCTGCTACCCCTGGGGACTGGTTGTGGCTAATACACCCACATCAAGCCCCAAACCTCTCTGTAAAAGAGTATTTTCCCCAGAGTTTAAAACCAGTAGATCTAGATGTGTGTGTTTCTAACCATTCTGACTTTGGTAGGATCATTTAGACTGTTAATTACCTTGACCAAAGTAGCAGTTTAACTGGTGTTCTTGTGCTGGTTTCTTACCAGCTGGTCTTCATATGACATTTCTGCCACGTTCTGCAGAAATTTTTGGTACTTCAGAACATACTTGAGAGAAGCAGCATGTTGTTCTTTGAGATTCTGATTCATATTTTATTTAACACTGCAGATGAGGAAGGTGCACCAATATCGTGCCTGATTTGGGAGAAATTGTCTTCTGTGATCCCAGTAAAAATGGAATGTGCTCTAAAGGATGAGGTGTTTGGAGATCAGGAGAGCTGTTATGTGATCCCTTGCTTTTGCTGTAAGATGAAAATAATACTAGCCTATTGTTTTAAGTGAGTTACTGTCTCCAGAGGAAATCTTTCCTTACTGTTATATATTAATAGGCTAAGTTCAGCTGCAGGGCAAGCAGAATGAACTGCAAAGATAAAGAAACCACGCCCGGGTCTGTGATGCCTGAAATTGCTCCAGTTTGGGGCTGCTGCTGCTGGGAAGTGTTCATCCATAGAGCCCAGGCTTGCAGATGTACTATGTCTGGTTTCCAATAAACTTGCTTTTCAGAATAGCTTGCTACATATGGGGGATCTTTGCATATATAACATAAAATAATTTAACATTTTCCGATTATATCTTCATTAAAAGTATTACATATATTTAGTTGTTATAATCTGCTTTTATTCGTGAAATCTGTTAAATGTTGTAAATGCAAGAATGGAGAATGTCCTCAGGTCTCTGCACTCTTGAGACTTGGTCCTCAGCTTATTACTAATAAATGATCTGTCATTTATAACTTTGGTAATTTCGAACTGTGTCCTGGACCACTTACCACCCCTAAAAGAGTGCTCATGAAATTCAGTCAACTAACTGTGTTAGTTTGGGTCCCAAAATACCAGGGTTTTCAGGCTTGGAATCCAGCAGCTACGTTATACAGGAGAGGGTTTGGAAAGCACGCCTTAAGGAAGGGATGCTACTACTCTGTCAGTGTTTAAAGCTCATTTTTGACAACATTGCAGAGCCCTCAGATGAAGAGCTGAAAGTATGGGATCAGGCTTAGCTTTCGGGGTTATTCCTCAGTGAGGAACAAAACCCTTGTACACTGGGGAAAACCAGGATAAAGAGCAACGGTGCACTCTGTCACCGTCCAGTTCAGCTGCAAACTTCACTTCCAAGTGTTGGAATCTAGAGTAGCTTACTAAGCTTTGGTGTTTTGTTAGCTCAGATGTAGGTGAAGTACAGGTAAGGAACTTCAGATGCAAAATCATTGATGCAGAGAGTCTCCAGGGGATTTGAAGGAATGCAGTTCTTGGCACGGTCAAACAGTCTTTAGACAAAAGGTCACGTGTTAGTGACCTTCTTTTGTTGTTTATTTGCATTGTAAGTGAAACATCCAAAATGAGATGCTTTGTAGAAAATGACCTAACGCAGTGGTGCTCAGGCATGTATTACAATCCATGTCGTGCTTTCATCCACAAGGAAGTTGGATGGCAAATGGAAACAGTGCAGAGTTCAGTTCCATGGCTGTTGAAGCTTGTTTACTCTGTCAGGAGCTGGTGCTTGTCCAGGGTGTCAGGTTTCATCACTTGGCTTGTAGCTTTACAAATCGTCAATTGCAAAATCAGAATGATTTCCATCATGAAGCAGAAGATGCTTATCTCTGTCTCTCAGACTGATTTAGGCTTAAAATTCTGCTGTTTTCTGTGAAGGGAAAGCTGCTTTGTGTAGTTGTTGAAAATGTAACTGCGGGGGGGGAATAAAAACCTCAAACAACAAAACACCAAACTCCATACAACAAGAAACCAAACCAACCACAAAGGTTGTCTTTGACACAGCAATGAAATAGAAGGAATTGTATTTATGTCCCATTCAAAGAACATCAAAGCAGTTAGACAGATGTCTTGAGATAACTTGTCCTTGTGAGATGGAAATGTTAATGATTCATGAGGCGGAGTTTCATTTAAATGTAAAAATGCTTTTGCATCCATATTATTGTGCTTCCATTCCTTGTACTGTGTTCTTTACCAAACTTTTGGTGATTCTGTTACTGCTTTTTTTTCCTTAGTTATTGAGTAAAGTTTTGGAGAATGGGATAAAATATTTTCCTTTAGTCAGTTTGCAATAGTTGTTGAAATATTAATCTCTTCTTGGAGTAGAGCGCAGAAGAGATGAAAGGAATGAATTGCTCCTTCTTGTGCTCAGAGCATGTTTTATGTGCCCTTGTGCCCCACGCCTTCCACTTGTGATCAGCTGCTGCTCTCTAAGATGCTTTCCTGAATAGATCAAGTAACCCCCAAACCTCATAAACAGTCTGCTTGCTCCCTATTTAACAAGAGATGCTACTGTTTTCCTAATCCTATTATGTTCTTTGCAAAATACACTTAGTTTCCCAACCGCTCGTGTGGACCCTTTCATCTTCTGTTTGTGCTTTACTGTAAGCAAAAGAAAAACATTTCAAATAGCAAAGGGGAAAAAAAAATCAGGATGTTTAATGATGTTACATTCAAACTTGGTGAGCCTTTACAGATGTGTGGCAGGTCATTTTTATTGTGTGATTCTTCCCTGTGGTATTTGGCTCTTGCAAATATCTGAGAGTTCTGCTTGAAACAGGCACAACATCACAAATATATAAATTATCTTTAAAAAGTATGAAAAGCAGGGAGTTCTTTATTTTCTGAATCTTTAGAGTGTGTTTGGGTCAACTTTTTCTTGCAGATGTGTTAGCTAGAAACTTCTTGTGACATTCTCATGTGATCATTTCAATTTGACACCTGAGTTTTTGGGAGGAAAAAATCTGCTGTTGTTTATGTTCTTTCCTGTGGTTGTGCCTGAAAGGAGCCCTTTTCACCCAATCCTGTGTAAATTGAAATCCCGTGACTTGAAAAGATGTGACAACTGTAAGAGGGCAGGAAAGTAGAATGTTTGGCTGAGTAATGAAGATAATGAATGGCATGGGCTGGGCATGTTAATATTACAGCTTCTGGAATTGGAGATGAAAATGTCTTTAGAAAAGGCTCACACAAATAAAAAGGGAAGGATGCCCTTTGATAAGAGCACAGTTGACTGACCACAATGGGTGAGGGAGGCAAGTGAGAAGTAAAGTTTACATCAATATCTTCATAAGGGTGTAGAGAGAGATTTGGGATAAATCTATAGACCAGGGCAGAGAAACTCCAGCTCAAGCCAGAATTATCTGAGAGTACTTTTATGGCCCTTCTTTAATGGATTTTGCTGGCTGGATATTTGAAGTGCTTCTTCCAGGCAAGGAAGTAATTTCTTTCAGGGGAAAAAAAATTTAAAACTCAGAATATTCTGCAATAACATCACAGGCTTGGACATCACTAAGGCAAATCATTGGGTCTTTTACATGGAAAGGCTTTCAAAAGGAACTAAGATTCCCTCTTCCTTTTCATTACCTGCGATCTGTCCATTTGCTTACTTTAGACTGCTTAGTACTGGAAGTGCAGCTCTAGGATTCTTCAAGAATAAATTGGGTGTGAATGATGGATATTTCTCATACTTCCATTTAAAAGATAAAGGTTTGGAATAACAAAAGCTTTCTTTTTCCTAAGTGTTGCCTAGACAAAATTTACTTAATGTTACACAAATATCTAGTGAGTCACTAAAAATCTCATTTCTTCTCACTCATACACTTTTCAAAGGAGATTAAAATATTCTTTTATAGTCCTTCACTTGCTACAGAGTCTGCCAGAAAAGTTTTATTAGCCCAGTGATTATAAAAAGCAATGTTTTCATCTGGTTTCTATAGCCTATTGAAGAAGAAGTCAGTAGGGAAATTATTTATTCTTTCCCTTCACTGTTGAGGGTTGGCAGGAATGCTCTGTGAACTTCAGTCAGATTGAAATTAATAACTATATTTTCTGTATTTCATCTGGCTAAATTGCCATGAAAGCTTTGTATTTTCTTCTGTTCTTGTGCACAGACACACTTGTTCAAGAGGGATTAATGTATTTGATTAGAAATATTTAATTTTAATGAAACTAACTCAGTGGCATTGAAAATTACTTTTAATTATTGCCATAAAAACTTAGTAGCAAGATGTCATGACCAAATGGAGGTTTCCTAACGTAGGAAAGTAGTAGAGCTTTTACACTGCAGTGGACCAGAGACCAAAATGGAGATTTAAGGTGCTGAAGGTGATGGAGGAGTTTTAGTGATGTTATGACAGTTCCATCCTTTGATTTCAGCAATGCAGGGCAACTGCTTTTAAAAACCATGATGGCTGTGAAGAGGTCAAGTGCTGAGCTGAAGGGATGAACCACTGAGTGAAGAAAAAACCACGTATTTTAGTTTAATATGTGGAGGATAAGAGTGAGCATCAACTAAAGCAAAGACACAGTTGTGGCAGTTGGGATTAGCGTCCTCTGATGGTTTCATAGTAAATAGGATAAAATGTAATGCAAGTTATGTACCAGCATTCCTCACAGATAACCGAGCAGTGTTACTATCCTGATTTTCCTTTCTCGTGGTTTCACTGGGGTGAATCCTTCTGTCTCCAGCTTTGATATTTCTACAACAGTATTTTTTTCTGCTACAAGGGCTGTGAACTGTCTTCTACACCAGGAGTGAAATAGACCCCCCATCTTCCTCAAAGTGCATTGAAAACCTTTTAAGGTACGAGTCAATATACCTTGAGCAGTTAAATTTACATTACTGCATGGAAGTTTTCTTTGCCAGCAGAATAAGTTTTCTTTAATATGCAAAAACTTGAGCGTGCATTAATGTGAACACACAAATAATATTATAGCATGCATACTGGGCAAACTGTCCTAGCCATGTATGTTCATAAATGCATTTTTATGTATCAAATAAATAATTGTGAAAGTAATTTGTCACTCTATATGTCAACAGTCAAGAGACTGGATTTAGAAGACACTGTCATTTAATGCTATTAATATAATACTTAATTTTGAGGAATATTTGTTTTCCTGTTATTGTTCCTTTAATCAGCTTCTGCAACAGAAACTGATTTAAAATATCTCAAGTTATATAGAAAAGGAAATTCTCCAAAAAAATACCTGCAACAGAGAGTTTCCTAACTTCCTTGTTTGTCTGACGGTGATTCAGTCTGGTTGATGCTGACTCAGGTGTAAATATTATTATTTTTTTTTTCTTTTTAATGTTCCTGGTTTCATGTGGATACTCCTTTTAACCTGATTCTTCTGGTAAGGGCTTTTCATACTGTGACTCAGGAGCAGTGCAAGCAATGTCACAACTATGGGAAAACACCTGTTAGTATCAGGTAAATTGGCATTTACATTTTGTTTATGCCTTCAGCTGAGAAATCTGGAAGATTTGCCAAATGTTAAGCCTTGCAAGTCTTAAATCTTCCTCTCACCTGAGAAACAGTCACTCCACATTTAATGGGGCGCATTCTTAAATGAGGAATATTCAGAGACCTGACGTGAGGTGAGGAACAAATCATGCGAGCGAATGCTCACACTGGGCAGCAGCTGTGCTGCACCTGGCAGCAGCTTCATCCCTGCAGCGTTTCTGCTCCCACTGCCTGCTCAGCTGCTCGCTGTGTCCAGGGCGCTCTGGCCATGCCGATTGCAGCCATGTCCTTGTGCCTGAACAAACGCTGGTGCAGCCCCAACATCTTGCAATTCAAACTTCTTGGGTCTCTGTGAGACTCCTTTATGCCTGTGCTTCCCTTTTGCTGTACAAGAAAATGTCTTTTCTTGGCACTGCTGCTGGCTGATTCAGGCTGCTGTTGATACCCCAGTGGTGCTGCAGTGACCCTCGCTAGTGGCCAGCAAAGTGGCACCAGTGCCACCATTCAGACAGAAGAGGTTTCTCCCACATCAAGTTAAAAGTCTTATTTGGTATTTCATCAAAGAATTCCTGACCAGCTCAGCCGTGTATCTTGTTTTCTGTTCAAACCTACGTGTTTTTCCTCATTGAATGAATTGCACTGCTTAAAACAACATCAGGAAAACCCAGTAGTAGAGGCATAGAGTCGTGGTCCTCTGCTGTTGTATATTCTTGTCGTTTGCATCAGCCTCAGTAAAACCGACTGAATATTCCTGAATTGTCCTGGACTGGTTTCAGTGGAAGGCAGCAGGAGTTTTTGCTCCAGTTCTGTTCCTGTAGTCGAGTTCACAGACAACCTGGAGCTCTTTAAGGTAAAATAAGTAAAGGAGGACAATGTTGATTTCTATTCAGATGGGTGAAAAATCCCTGCTCTTACTTGCAGACCTCTTTAAGCAATTGGCTTCCCAATTAATCTTGCTGCAGGCCGAATGTTAACACGCATCACTGATAAACAAGGAAATCAGAGTCTTTTTTCGCCTCACCTGGTTCTAACTCCTCAACTATTTCTTTATTATTGGAGGCACCAGGTACTAGAGGGAGTCCACATTTGTGCACTAAATTAATTCCTTCTGTTTTTTGTGATGAATTGATTTTCCCTTGTACACCAGGCAAAGCTTCACCCCTCTGGGTTACATCTTTCCTCTTTTCTCTCTGCTCTGAGTCCCTGTAGGAGAGGAGTGGCAGGCTGTGTCCTGGCAGAGGACGGTGCCAGGACGTTGTGCAGCTCAGGGCAGCCTGCGTGACATCGCTGTCCTGGAGCTATGTCAAACACACCACGGACACTTTGTAATTTGAAGGCTAAAACTGAGATCTGCCCAAGTGTTCGCAAGCAAGAGCCAAGAGGTAGAAACTCAGAAAGCAAAACCAAACCAGCCTTTTAGGCAGTGTCAGGAGGTTTCTGTAAAATTTGCCACAGGCAAAATCTGACTTGTTCATTCTACAAGATGTTTGACTTTTCTGTGAAGTCGCATTTTGGAGCTCTATGCCTTTGATTTTTCTTGGAAACAGCTGGGGAGACTTTACACATGATGGTTTCAGAAGGTTAAGAACCAAGCATTTCACTGCCTTGCATAAACCTGGCATTGAAAATATGTTTGTACAGCTGTCACCTTTGTCCCTTAAGCTATTCTCTTCTGTGGTCACTGGGTGTTTTTCATGTGTCTGTCAGATGACAGCCCGGGAAGGGACACACCTTGTGGGAAAAGATTCTTTAAGTGTGTGCCCTTTTGACACTGTTCTGAGTGGAGAATGGCCTGAAAACCTTTCTGGACATTGTGAGCTCAAAGAGAATTCAGTGCTGAATAAAAATTCCATTTTTATGGACAGCAACTAAAATTTACAGAATTAAGTGTACATCAGAATTAAGTGACAAGAAGACATTTGGTTAAAAATTAATCATTTTTTGTAAAATGCATTTAGGTATGTGCAGGCTAGAAAGGGATTCAGAATTAGATATTGTCTGGATCTTTCTGCACATTAGCAAATTCAGTGCACCAACCTTCTGCCTAAATAATTTATGAAAATAAGTACCTAAAAGTGGATTCTCAAGCCTTCCATGTAAGTGATGTCAGCTTCATCTGTCAGCAGCAAAAATACAAATTCACATAGTTAAGCAGTTTGGCCATTTAGAAATAAAACCAGAACTAATCTCCAGAAGGGAATGGGCTTTGCCCATTTATATTCTTACTCTCTTTCTCTTTCCGTTTGAGGTGAGTTGCCAGAAATTGTATTTACTATACCAATTATGTGCCTTTCTAGTGTTGTATCACCCTATCCCAAATCTTTATCTTGGGGACTTCTGCAAAGATACTCTTGAAGAAAGCAGTGCCTAGGAAAGTGATCAAGAGGTTTAGGGGCAATCCTTAGTTATATTATGTATTTTTCCATTCAGCTGTCCTGTTCTGCAGTACCACTGTGTGGAAGTTGTGGTTTGGTGAAGAAAGTTGCTTAGAAATAAGTATTTTTTTCATTAATACAACTGTTGAAAATTACATGCTGCTTGCTTTAGTTCTGCTTTAATCTTCTTCTACAGCATGAGAAGCAAAAGAAAAATGTAAATATTCTAGGGAAAAAGGTGATGACTCTGTTTTCTTATTTGTAATTTGTTTTGGATTTTTCTTGCTTTTCCCCATGCTGCTCTTCAGTGTTCTTTATCCATGGGCACAGAAAGAGAAGCAGGAGAGGTAATCAAAACAGGATGTGGAGCACTTATCCTTAAGATGATTTTGGGCAGTGGAAGTCACTTTAGTTAATTGCAGATAAGCAGTGGAGTTTCTGATACCATCATTTTTTAGGCATGGTTTATAAATTTTTACGAAAGCTGAGATCTATGTTCTGTATTTTTCACTAACAAAGAAGGAAATAGATGTCATGGAGGGGATTAAAAGGACTCTTTCTCTTCCTATGTGCTTTGGCTGTTCGTTTGTGAACACACCAGCTGTGATTTCTTGGAAATCTTATCTTGGTGTACCCTTTCAAAGAACAGTGAAAAGATCAGATTAATGCATTCTGTGCTGGCAACAAGCTGAGAAGTCCCACATGAGTTTTATGGAAAAGCTTAAAAATGGGTTCCACCAGGTGGGATTTTTGGTTTGTGGTGATTTTATTTTTATTTTTTTAAGCCTTTTGATTCTGCTAAAACCTGTTTTGGTAAATTATTCCATATAAAACTCAGGCTTCATTGCCATTTGAAGTTTAATTTTGGTACATTTTGCCAGGTATGTCACCTGCTGCCATTTATTTAAAGCAAAGATCACTTGCTTGTTTCACTTTCTTTTTGAAGAAAGCAAAGGCACTTTCTGCTGTTTTGGCTGGATGAATATACATATGCTTGGAATTAAGTGATACAAAGGGCTCAAATGACCTTGCCCTACTGCCTCTTAAGAATTTATTTTGTGTGACTTGCTGTGTGTTGGAGGGGCTGCGAAAGCAGTTTTGTCAACTGCTCTTGTCAAGAGTTGACAAGAGTTGTTTAGAGTCGAGGGTTATGTGGATTAATCATATAATCGTTAGCTCTGCTCAAGGCATGTCGTTAAGGAGGCCTCAGATGTCACTCCACAACTGGAGGGAAACCTGGAGCTAATAAAACGTCTCTGCTGGTGGAGAGTAGGTACATCACTCACCAGATCCGGGTCAGGAGTCCTGAACAGTTTTCCATTTTTGGCCCTTGAGGGGTGTGTGCATCGTCACACACTGATGACTAAACCCTTTGGAGTGCTCTGCGGGGCTATAAATACTGAGTGCACTATTTTGGTTGCAGTACCTGTGCAGGGCACTGAGGGAGGTTCTCTGCCTCGGGAGCAGTATTCCTGCCTGGCACCTGCTTTGAGGCTGCCAGCACATCCCGTGCACTGCGCTACTGAACCACATCCGTGTGCAGGTCAATGCTGCAGAGGCAACCAAGGCTGTTTTGATTCTTAAGTTTTTGCTTCTAAGGCAGGTGTTAGCCAGTGAGAGTTTCTGAAAGACTTCAGTGCAATCTGGACCCTGAGTGCTTCCAACAGTTTTTTATTTCCAGCAGAACAGATCTGTGATGAAGAACATTATTGTTCTTTGCACAGCATTATTGTGTGTAGTCCTAATTGCTGTAAGTACGAATTGCTTTTCGCAAACCTACATACAGTGTAGGTCAGCACAGTCAACAAGTCTTTTTTAGGTGTCAGCATGTCTGTACAGGTGTAAGTGTTAGGCAGGCATTAGAGATTAACCCTTGTTACCTTCATGTGCAGGGGTAGCAGGTGTTTTTTCACAGTCCTTTAATTTTCGGAGTAGCTACAAGAGGAAAGAACTGAAGTAGAGATGTCTTACTTGCTGTCATCTTGTAATATTCCTACTCCCACCCTTAAATTTTACCCATTGTATTCTTACTCTTAACCTTTTCCTAGATTTGATTGCTTATGTGGGCAGAATCAAGCAAAAGAGATGGGGGAGATACCTGGCCTAGGGGGCTGCCATGTCTTACTGCTCTCTTTAATGAGGTTCAGTCTTCTGGGATGGACACTGCCAGGCTGTTCTGCGGGCATTGACAGGATAAACATGCTAACGTTGCCAAGGAGAACAAAGCAAAGTGTTCTCAGGTGCTGAGCCTTGTTCTGGTACTCTGAGCTTTGTGAAGGAGCTTCTAAAAGCCCCCAACACAGATCCAGGTGGGCAACTTCTAAATTCAAGGCATGTGTGCCCAACTGCTGCTTTGAACAGATTGTATATGCCTTTGACAGCTTCTGGGTCCTGAAATAGAAAAAGAAACAGAAAAAACTTCATGTTTTTGGCTTGGTCACTGTGCTGTTTTGGGGTTTTTTGGCAGTGTTATATAGAAGGATCTGTACCAACTGCAAAATGGGAAAATCATTTGAAGTCTTTTAGGACAGGGATTTTGTCTCCGTGTCCTGGGGACTAATATGAGGATTTGACAGATACCCTTGAAGGAATCTGAACTATGGGACATTTGAGGAAAGAGCCGAGGGACTGGTGGGAACAGCGTTCTGGCAAGTGCAGCTGCAAAAACATGAAGCTGTTTCTCCCTAAAGATTTGGAGGAAAATATCGGTGTTTCCTTTCACAGCAAATCTTGGGATGTGTAAATGGAAAAGAGGAAGACAAGGGAGCTTTTACTCTGCCTAACAGTATTTCTGAAGGGAGTTTGTTAAAGCTTGTGAGTCATATGACGTTATCACAGAGTATTTTTTCTTTGATTTCTTCTCTTCATTTCCATTCTGACAGCTTAAGTCTGGGTGAAAGAATTTCTGTCTTGCTCTTACCTTTTTTTTTGTTCCAAAGTAGCTGCAACAAAACATTTGAAACTTTTCTTGTTCTTAATAGGTGAAAGGAAGACTTCCCCTGTCATCTCTGCTGAAGGCCTGCACTTCAGGATTCCAAGAAGAGATATTTCTGTGCCATCATTATCTTTTGGATTCACAGTGGCCTCTTCTCTTCTCTGTATATCTTTGGAGAGATATTTTTGTGATAATGCAGCTGCTTGCTATCAAAATATGAGCAGGGCAAGACTGAAAATTACTAATACAGGTATGTACAGTAAGAAGGGATAGAAATTAGCCCCACCTGAGGGACACACACAAAACATAGCACCAAGCCCAAACTTCCAGAGAAATTAATGTCTTTACTCGAGTGTCATAAGCTCTCCTTTGACACTAACAATTCTGAGTAACAAAATGAAAGCAGTTTTCAGTTCTGTTCTCCACAGAAATCCATCCCTAGAGGAGGGAAGAAAATGAAAAACACAACTGTGCTTTTAAATTACAGTTTTCTGAGATAAAGTGCCATTGTCACTAACCACATTCAACAACACTATTAGCTGGAGACGTGGAGGTAAAAGCAAAACCAAGGGGAAGCATTATGTCTTTTGGCCCTCAGACCACACAATTAGTGAAATGGTTAGTTTGGGCATTTTAAAGCTAGGAATTAAGAAATTATTGGAGTGTTGGTAACTTTCCATGATACCAAATTCACAGGGGCTGGTTTGTTGGTGGGTGAGATGGAGCCTGTCATTTTCAGAGGTCTAGTGAGAGTGTGGGGATGAGCTGGTGCTTTTTATCCCACTCTCTGCTGAGAATATTGACTTCCACAAAATCAGATGTGATATAGCAAGGTCTGTACTTTCTGATCAGATGAGGCTGTGGACTTGGGCAGCAGAGATCATGAGATGTGTTATAAAATGAGGTATTTCTTGTGCTGTGCTTATACTTCTTACCCCTTTAAATTAGATTTCTACACAATGCAAATGATATGCAGCCAAGATCAGAAAATCTCAGCTAGAAAGGGATTTTACCTGTTAGAAACAGGAAAAACCCCCTTACCTTCTCTCTTTTGCGTGACCTAGAACATCGTACCTCCGGAATCCATTCCAGTTCCCAGAGTCTTCTTTATGAACTAAAAGGAAAGGCTTATCTTCCCTATTGCAGCCGAGGAGATGTTGAGTGAGACAGCATTTAATGTCCATCATTCTGACAAATATTATTATCTAGTTTGTGTTTTTCATGTAATAATACCAGTTTTTGCTGAGAAGAGTAGTTTCATGACCTACTTGTTTGGTTGGCAGGCCTGCCCTGACAGTTCACTTGCTTGCCCTCCCCTCAGTTCAGCAGCCACTCGTTTGTGTGGTGCTGATCTATCCTAGACTGTTGAAACCACCTCAAAAACTGTGTGTGTTTCTTTAAAAAAAAAAACCAACCCAAACAAAACCAAAAAGCAAAACAAACACTTGATCTTTCTACTGGCACAGCTGGAGTTGTTCTGGTATTAATTCATTGCCACACATGGACACAACAGGTGACCCAGCTGAAACTAACTTCGCTGCTAATGTGTCATGAAACTTTGCGGAGAGTTCATGGTATTGTTTCAGTTTTCATTTTTTGCAGAAGACTCTCACTGTATTTTCCTTCAGTCACTGGAAAACTATCTCCAGAGCTGCTGAAGAATCAAAGTGCTGCTCCTTCAATATTGGATAAATATTTAAGGGAATTAAGTCACCCACCAGAGCGGATTCTGAGAAAAGCTCAACTGCTTGTAGTGAATACCATTTCATTTCTTGTATCACTGGATATATTGTGGCTGTATTTTATTGTCAGGCAGGGACAGTTTCTGTTGGAGAAGGTGGTTGATTATGACAGAGTGAGACCTAATTAACAGAGGCCAGATTAACCTCTGTTCTGGAGGGCCCTTGCCAAGGCCACTCTGGAAATACTAATAAAGGCTTAACTCCTTATTTTCTGCAGACTAATCTTTCTGAGATCCTTCTATAGGAAATGAAGTTGTTTTGGGATTTCAGATTAACCCAATTCTTGTATGCCACAATTTATTTCACCACGATGTTTTTCATACACAGATATTTTCTACCGCCTGTGCCTCCCAGCTGAGCTGTCCTTGCTGGTCTGACAATGTAGATCCAAAAAAAAAAAGTTATTAGCAAAAATAAAAAAAGTTCCAGTTTGAGAACACGGATTGAGTTGTACTCCGCCAAAGGTGTGAACTAGGAGTACCTGGCCTGAAGCTGTTGCAGTGCTGAGCAGACACTCTGAGTGCAGAACTTGGGCTGCAGTTTCTGCTTAATATTTCTTTGGTGTCCTGTTGAGCTGGAAAGATGAATACGCTTATCGCTGCGATCCTATTGTTATCAAAGCATTTGTGTAGGCAGCCTTTGATGAGAAGCTGATAGGGAGCTACAATAGCAAATAGCTCTAGGTGCACAAGCAAAAATACCTTTTGTTTTCAGAGTATCTAAAAGCCGTGTCTTGTCTTCTTTGTGACTGAATTTTCTATTTCAAGAGTGCTGTGAAGAGGCTTAATGTCTTTGAGCAAGATCTCTGTTGTACAGTCATACAGTTGTTCTCTTCCTGTCTTTTCCCTTAGCGTTAGAGAACAGCCTCTTGCTGTTTGTGGAGGCACTAATCAGTGGGTTACATTAGCACAGCATTTCTTTATATATAGTGAGAACATGTCATGATGTGTGTTGTTCCACCACAGAGAGCATCACAGAGCGAATATCTGCTTAAAATGCAATTAAGGACTACAAAGCCTGAAAGATCAAGGGGAACAAAGTTTACTTTGAAAAGGAGCAAAGAGAACATTGTGAGTGGTGTATTCAAAGTGCTTCTTTGAAAAAAAGGCAACAAACATCAGTACAGTTGAACACCTGCGTAGCAGAAGAGCTGTTCTCAAACATTTGGAACTTTCTCAGCCACTCTTGGGGTTTTGTCTTAGGTCTCCAGTATGTCAGGAGAGTTTAGCTTCTGATTTAGGCTATAAGCATATGCAAATTGATAGTGGTACTTTACAAACCATAGTCTACCCTTTTAAAGGATCACTATTCCCTGATACGTGGATCAGAATTAACCACCCTTCATTTTGTGCTGTGTTTACATTTTCACTGGAATAAGCTTTACCATTCTCATTCACTATCTCTCTCTCTCTCTCTGTCTCCCTCCCTTTCCTGCCCTGAAACAAACTGCTTGCTTGTGCTTTGTGGTACTGACACCCTCTTCCTTCCACAGCAATTTTTTTTTTTTTCCTTAACAGACTTTATGTACTTAATGATGGTAATAAGCAATAATGTAGCAAAAATTCATGGCTTGTGACTCTCGGAGACTATCAGCCATTTTTCTTGATGTTTACAGGAATGGAAAATCCAATTCTGTTTTCTGGATTCTGCCCTTGTTGCTACTGACAATGCCTTGATTATAACATGTTAGGAAGCATGAACTTATTAGAAACTAAATACTCTCTCCTCAGCTCTGAACATTTTTTGGTGATGTTATAGGTGTGTTTAATAAGAGAGCTGGGAAAAACCTTGTAACCTAATTTTCTGACTAAAATCTACTTCGCTGATCTCTTCACAGACACAGAATGAAGTTTATGGAACTCTTTTCTGCCTCCTCACAGCCTGTGTTTTCCAGCAGACATTTTTTTAGTGCCTTTTAACTTCCTTCATAAATTGCCTTTCTGCTCGATTCATTTCCTCAGTTAGGATAGCTGTGTATTTTGTGTTATTGTATTTTCTTTGTAGAGTCACACACCTTACTATGCTATTTTTATTTGTTTAAGGAAGCACACAGTAAAGAAAGATGAAAATACTAAAAATAAAAGAATTCTGGGCAGCTTTTACCTTTGGTGTAGCTGCATTAACTTATATCTATTTGTCCCATATATTTGATGGCTTGATGTGCCGTTTCATGCAATTTATATTTACTTTCAGCTGCCAATACCTTCAACTAATTTTTCAAGGTCTGAAGAAATAGAATAGCAAAGAAAGAAGAAAATAAAAAGTTATAATCATGGATGAATAAAAGGATGAGTGATTGGAAGGTCATTAATTTATTTGAAACAGGAATCATATCTAGGTACGTTTAAATTGTTCCTCATTACTTATTTCTATTGCTTCATTACTTGTTTGCTTCGTTAATTTTTTCTATTACTTTAGAAAGCATCTTGAAATAGTTATGAAACCTGTTCTTTAAGAAAAGTCTTTGTTCTTAGCTTTCAGCTCTCTGTAAGTATTTCTAGGAACTATGCTAATGGTTAGGCTGAATTGAATGCCTTGGAACTTCCTTCCCTTGGAGCAGCTGAGGCTCTGTGACATTGAGCAGTCCCTGGTGCTGTGGTGCATAGCAGGGCACGGCAAGGCCGTGTTTAACTGCTGAATAACTGTGGAGAACACAAGCCTTTAGAGCAGAGCTGAGAGCACAGGATTAATGAGCTGGAAGATTTGCCAGGGCTGAGCTGTGCCAGCAGCCCTTCTCCTCCCCTGTCCGGCGACGTTTCCATCCGCTCCGTGTTACTGGCACACGTGGAACACCTAAACATGGCCCATCACACCCCTCCTGCTAGCCCAGGATTGTTTCCACCACAAATTACAGGCTCAGCTCTGACCAAGAAGGGCAGGGCTTGGTCTCTTGTACCTTTTTATGGCATGGCAAATAGCTATGCAATCATCCTGCAGTAACAGTGCAAGAATACAAATTACAGGCCAACCCAGGCTGCTGGTGTCTCGAGGCAATCGCTTGTTTGTGTCAGCTTCACCCTCTGCTCGTTGTTTCACAAAAGGCAGATGGACTTAAAGGGAATGGCCGAGGGTCAAAGAGGCCCTGTGTAGGTGTAAGGTGCATTTAGTAAATATTGGTGAAGTTACTGGTGAAATAAACTGCCTGAGAATAAACCATTGGTAATGCATTGTTGTACAGTGGTTCAAAGATTGTAGAAAGCTCCTTCTCCAATTTCAGCTGCAGGTAAATATGGGGAAGTAAGCAGTAATTAATGGAAGTGAAATTGAGTCAGAGGAGTCATCAATGTCCAGAAAATGCCGGAAAATCTGTGTCTCTGCTTTCTGATCCAGTGCAGATGCCAGAGCATCACTTAAGATAGGGTCTGTTAGTAGTTACTGCAGAGCTGGAAAGGAAAGGATCACAGATCCGTGGGGGAAGCATTGAGGTCTGTTTGGTAATGATAAGACATTAAAAAAACCAAATCTGACTTGAAAAACTAGATACAATACCAACCTTAAAGGCAGCTGCTTTCTCGGATGGTATTGGTTGTCATGATCTTTCAATATATGGTGTAATAACAACTGTACATCCCTAGACAGTCATTAACAGCACAAATTGTGTGGGACAAATTTCACTCTCTTGCCCTAAGGTAACTTGGAATGAGATGTTTTTCTCTGTCACCCAAGGGGAAAAGAGGAAGCCTGACTTTAATTCAAGGCCTTGTGAAAATCAAGTGTGTGTGAGGGTGAGGTAAAGCAACCAGCACCAGTTTGATCCCCCTGTGAATGGTGGAAGATTCCAACCCAAGGTACTGGCAGGGATGACAGTCATTTCAAAGTCTGAAGCATCACAACCCAAAGAATTGCTTGAAAAGAAAATGTGTTGGTTTGGAACAAAAGAAAAGTTTCAAATGCCTCTGCTTTGAATCTCCTGGTGAGATCCATCTCCTGTCATAAGACTACAAGCTGTTACAAAATGTACTATTTATTTTTAGGATTACCACAGCACAAAAGTTTAAAGCATTAAAACTTTCATACTTGAGCTTATGTTCTGTGGAGAAAAACAAAATCTCTCCTCCAGTTTGTGAATAAGACTTGGATTTTGAGAACAGATGAGCAAATAGCAATATTTAGAAAGTGGGCATTGAGTATGGGGTTACTTCTAGTTTTATTTAGCTATGTATTAGAGATGCATATTATCTTTTCAGTTGCATATTCTAATCTTCCTGTACTTTCATGGACTTGAGCACACAAAACAATGGCATTGTGCCCATTTCTCATGTAAAGCCTTGGAAGTCAGAAAGCACAACTCTTATGCTGTGAAGTATCAGTGTGTGAAACATTATCCAAAACAATTGTAATCAGAAGCTACTAACTCAACCGTATATTTAAAATCTCTGAGAATTGGAGAGCAAGAAAAAATGGTAGATAATGTAAACACAATTGAGAAAAACAAAGATATTTACTGCTAGCATTTTGTAAAAGTGTTTAAATCCTCCATCTGTTTTTCCTCTTCTCAAAGGTATAAAAATAGATCTATTAACTTATAAGCTGTGCATGCAGGAATGATTTAGATCAGAATCTTTCCTGAAGCTTTTGTTGTCTTTTGTCTCTATCTCCTTCTGGCAGGGGGTGTGGGGATTGTGTGGAGAAAGGTGTTGGTGTTGTTTAGAAGCACATTTAATTCTGCTCTATGCCATTCTTTCTTGCTTGCTTATGTATCAACTTTTTAAAAACCTCATTTTAATGATCCTTTTTGTACAGAGGCAGGATCAGCTTGGAGAGACTTGTGAGTGGATCTGCAACCTGCTTTGAGCTTCCAGCTTGGTTACAGTCCCACCCAATTCTGACATGGATTCTGCTGCAGCATTGTGCGAGTGTTCCAGTTTGTGGAAATTACACAAATATATTAATTCATAGTTCTGATGGCTCCAACAGTAAATATTTCATTTGGTTGATTAGGGAGGGGATAGGGAACAAAAATTCCCTACAGAAATGTAGCCAAATATAGAGAAGGTTGAGAGATGCAATGATTCATAGCCTTACTAGAGCAAAGTTGTGTGAGACTATGTGGTCTTTAATGCTATGAGAAGTGGTGGCTTGACTGTGACATCATCAAGTTTTGGATCAGTTTTTGTCCGTAGTTTTTAGTCCATTCTGGTTAGACTTTGGAACACTGGAACAGTTTAGCAAGATTTCACCAATTGCTACCATAGAAAATCTATTTTAGCCCCTAGCAAAGTTATTTCTGAGAACAATCATCCTTCCTGAAAACACAGGTTTTAGATGTTGCTACTATTCTCAGATAATGGTTTTCGTAGAAATCCTTGTGGGGCTATACAAATGCTAGTTGAAACTCTCAGTAACTTCTTTATTTATTCATAACTAAAGATTTGTGGCAAGACCAGGTTTTTTTTTAGGAGCAAAGTGTGCATCTTTCCTTAAAATCAGCTATTTGGCTGCTGTGCGAGCATTGAGCTGGCCTAGCCTGATCTGGGTGAGGTGTGGCCTCTGGACATGTCCTGTGTTTTATCACTTCTTTCCAGCTTCTTTGGATGTTTATAGCTATTTAATATTTTAATATAGCTGTGTTTCTGCTGCCTGCCTCTGCCTTCATAACAGCATGTGTGCACATATGACTTTTCAGGACTGGAAAGTGATCTACTCTGACCTTAACTGTGCCGTGGAGAGGTGAAAATCTGAAGGAAACAGCTGATCTCATAAAGTATCTGGTCCTCTTCTACCACAGTTATGATCTTACATCAGTTATTTCATCTGCTCACTTCCAACTTTGCCTGCCTGAGGGAGGCTGTCTTGTGATATGCTGAGATTTTGAAAAGTGTGACAAAGAAAGCAATTAAGACTTCTGTCTCAAAAATATTTCGCTTCCAATAATTACAAAGCATGTTTGCGTAGAGCTTACTGTTGTGTCTACAAGTGCTTCTTGTAAATAACCGTAAAGGAAGAAACACAATGACTTGCTGGTTTTATTGCCTTCAATTTATCACCACGTGCTAAACCACTCATACATGGCAGCTTCAGAGGCTTGAATAGTATTGATGATATGGGATAAGGGAAGAATGCCTTATCAGGCAGGGGTGTGAGCTTTTTGTGAGTGACTGTGAGGCTAGAAGATACTGCCAGCTGAAAACTGAGAAGGTCCCAATAAATGCAGTCAAGAGCTGTTCTGAGGAACTTGTTAAAAAATGCCAGCGTTTATCAAAACATTTGAGCAGCTACTAGAAGGGACCATTATCTTCTTGCTTCTTTTGCATTTTCAGATTAAATCATAGCAGATGCAGTGTAATGCAGAGCCATCATGTGCTGCAGAGTGCTGGAGACTTTTAGTCAGTGAAATTTAATAACATTAATGAGCCGCCCTTAAAGAAATTTGCTTGACTTCTTTTTTTGATTGTAGCTCAGAAGCCTTTAGTGAGACAAGATCCCAGTTCATTAGTGCTGGACAGCACTTTGGTGTTCACTGAGTAAAGCTGTACAAGGACTTCTTGCCTTGATGTGCACAAATAGAGATGGCACTGTCACAGTATGGGGAAATCTCTGCGGAAAGCTTATTGATGCTGTCTGACTCCTGAAGTTGGTGCTTTTTCCAGTGGTGCAGGTATGTGGCAACGATGCTGTGCTGTACCAGGGCTGCTCTGTGCATCTCTGAACCGTGGAGCAGCAGGAGCCAGAATGCCTTGTCAGTGTCTGAGGAGGAGAATTTACAGTGGTGAGCTAAATGAATTTAGAAAACTGTGTTTTCTCCTCTATCTCTGGGATATTCAGGTGTGCTGTTTTTCTCAGTCTAAGTATTTCTTGCACTTTTTTGAAAGATCAAAATTTAAATTTATTTTTAAAGACTGGATTCTGCTAATAGTGGCTTTCTACTGTTTCTGTAGGAATTTTTTTTTTTAGCCAGTATATCAGTAAAATGTATCTCTACAAAGAAATGCACGAAACAGTCGAGATGATGAAGGAAGCTGGTACTGTTCTTTTAGATGATGTCACTGATCTCTGCAGTTTCAGTTCTAGCAGGAGATCCACATGTGAGACAATGTCTCCACGCCAGAGGTGGTTTCCGTGCACTGTCGAACTTGGGGAAGTTTGGGTCCAAATGACTAAACAGGCTCAAATAAGAAGTTAGATGAGTGATTGCAGTCAGAACCATGACAGCTACCAAATTAGTCCTGTTTCCTTTGAAAAAAGAGGAAGAAAAAAGATCTGGTGTTACATTGCATGACTGAACTCGGATGTTCTCCAGCCCCACAAATGGAATATGACTGTACATGCAATTTCAGACTTTGTCAATGAGCTCAATGCCCAGGAAGGCTTTGTGGATCATTTCTGCTCCATCCATCACTGGTGCCATTGCTGTCTCTTTCTATTTGTTTTATAAAGAAATCTGCTCAAGAGAATAAGCTGGAAAAGGAATTTGAGGCAATAGTTGGCACCATGGGGGGAAATCTTTACAAAAGGAGGTCCACTTGTCCCTCTCTCTCTCTTTGAGTCCTTACTTCAAAACCAACAAGCTCTGTGCTACTTTTAGACTAAAAAATATGTAATGTAGCCTGTGCTGAGCTTACCATGACACACAGGATGATGCATTGCTATTCTTGCAATAGCCATGCTGCAAGAAACTTCAGAGAGAGATGTTTTCTTCTCTATCAAATCCACCAATTTAAAATAGCTATCAAAACTCCTAATCCTTCCTGAAGCAGTTAGGCAAGAACTGTGGTTACCACTTAAGAAAGAGAAAAAAAAAAAAGAGGCAATTTGCCCAAAAGCAATGGAGCAACAGTTTTCTACAGGTTTGTGATTTTTGTTTTGTTTCAGCATCTTTTTCAGTCAGTAAAATGTAAAGCAATACTGGCTTTGCTTGGCATACTTGTATTTTTTATGTAAGTCAGATCTTTTTGCCTTCCCATCTTGAAGGCTACGGGATTGTTTCCAAACAGGCTGATGCTTCTAAGGGTCAGGCGCCTTACAAAGAACAAACAAGGGACTAAATTTTGCTTTTGCTTACGCTGGGTTCGTGCCAGAATAACTCAACTGATGTTACTGGAGTTTCTTACCCCTGTGTGAATCCAGAGTAAGAGAATAAACTGAACTGTCCCTTGTCTTGCTGTGAGGAGGAAAAATAGACAAGAAATGTATTTCTGTGAGGTATTTCTTCTGTTAATTTAGGCAACAGTGAAACTGCTCTTAGTTGCTGGCTTTTCTCTAGCTTTAGCTGTAGTTGTCCTTCTGAATTTGTGTTGGAGTTCCTTGTGAATATCAAGAGTTTAAGGAAAGACTCTATAAAAGGGGGCTGACATGGCTGAGATTTTTCAACATTGTGGGAAGACACCCTTAATGAACAAAATGGATAAATCCACTCAATCACATTACCTGTGGCAGTCACCTGCTCACTGTTTGCTCAGATCCATTTCTTTGGCAGCCTGATCCTGAGCAGAGGAGGCTTTTTCATTCTGAAACTTGGTCTAGGAATTTAAGCAGCAGTTTAAATCATGGTACAAGCACTTCCAGCTTGTGACTGGTTTGTAGGCTGATATTCTGTATTTTATGACCCCTGGAAGCAGGATCCCAGTTGCCTGCCCACTACAATTGCTGTGGCACAAAGTGCCACCATGGCTTCTGCTCTCACCCCATTTCTACAACAGAATCTGAGTGTGCACAAACAAAACTAAATTGTAGAGTCATGGAGCAAAAGAACTCCTTACTATGGAAAAGGCACTTCAGTCGTGGAATTCTTCGCTATCCTGCAACTTCCAGCCATTTTGGAGTGCACTGAGAAGGGGATTAGAACAGGAATAATTAACTTGGTAGGGAGATCAAGTCCAACCTCCCAGCTGAAGCAGGGCCAGCCTCAAGTATCTAGGATAGGGGGAAAAATCCGTTTCCCATTCCTGAGCTTGTGTGGGAAGCATACATAAACTTGGATGTTTTGTTAGAACAATGACATCAGCTTTTATCCTGTTTTCCCCCTGCTGCATTTCATCTCCTGTTTAAACTCTGTTACTTTTCTTGACAAAGAACATCAAAGAAGATTTTAAATTAGGGCTGTCCAGATTGCTGTAACTTTTCCATTTCAGCAGTAATAGGAACTATTAGTGAGAGGGACTATTGGACTGGACTTTTATGTTCTTTTTTATTTACAATGTTCTCAAACTGCATTTAAGGAAGCGTCAGTTTAAATTATTACGTAAATAATAAAAGAAACAGCACCAAAAAAAAAGGCTCACATATAATTATGTAAATAGCAGAAGTTGTAGAAAACTTTGAAAATGACACTGTGATGTCCTGTACACTTTAACAACACTTGGCATTTTTCCAGTTCCAAGCTGACTATGAAATTCAGTCAACATGGTTTAGAAAATACAAACTACATGTTCAATACTCGCTAGGAATCCAAGCTGACAATGTACATTTGCATAGGTCAATAACTCTTAAAAATAATTTCAGTACAGTGGTTCTGGAATTAACTTTCTAATAATTGTGCCACTGCCTGGGCAACTGGAAAAATTGACTGATATGTTTAGACTCGGTGGAACATGTCTAAGAAGCAGAGCTACAGAAACAAAATTTGTCATTTCAAAGTTTTAGTTGGATCATAGACAGATTTAGAGGTCCAGGCCTGTTTAATGTCAGAGTTACCCTAGGACAGAAACTCTCCAGCCCTCCCAAAGACATCAAACAGCATCAGTAAGAATAAGCAACCCAATAATTTTTGCTGAAGGTGCTGCATGGTCTTGGAAGGGTCACCAAAGCCCACATGACAGTTCTCTTTGCAGTAATGAACTTGTCTACTACCACAGGCTGAGCTTGTTTATTTATTAAAACTGGTTGTGAAAGTACATGCAGAGACCTCACCATCACAAAGAAAGTTCCTTAACTCCATCCATACTCAACCTGAGTAATCAAAGCTGTCATTAGCCTTGCTGGCCCTTCTTCCCTAGAATGATTTCTATCTAAAGCTGAAACACACCAGTAGGCAGCAGTATCAGGGCAGGAGCAGGTTTGTGGGCGTTGAAAACAGATGCAGCCTGCAAAAATATTTTAATAATATGTTTTTAATTTTGCATGGGAGCTGGCTATGGATTTGGGCTGGATCTTGGGAGCAAGGAGGAGAGCCTCAGGCTCCCACCCACATTTGTTTATCACAAAGCCCTTTGACATTCTCCCCAGGGGAGGAAAAAAAGAATATTTTCTGTGAGGCAGAGGCAGAACTGTAAGCAGCATCTCAAAGCAGTGATGCAGGTGGGAGGCCTTGCTAAGTCTCACAGAGAAGTTTTTTTGCCAGATCTCCAGTGTGGCTGTATCTGTACAGATCATCAACAGTAATGAGGGAGAGGAAGGGATGGATGTTTTCAGAATCTCCAAGAACTCCTTTACACAGTAAATATAAGATTTCACTGCATTTTCATGGATACCAAAACAACTCTAAGAGGAGCTGAGGAAGGCAGGCAAGGTACTGAAGGGATTTTTCATGCCTCAAACCTCAGGTCAAACCCAGATGGCAACAGCATCCTTGGGGCCAGGCAAGCAGAGATGTGGTTTTGTGTATCATTTCCTTACCTTCACAGATTGTGATGGTTTCTGGAGAGGTAACTTTAATCCTTGTAACACTGCCAAGGGTATCTAAACACCAAGGATTTTGTTTTGTGTGGATTCCAGTCCACAGTTCTTGCCATCTTTGTGTTTCTGATGTACTAATTTAATAGGTTTTATGGGATGTCATCAAATAAAGGGTGGCAAAAAACATTTAAAAATACATAGTGCTGAGGCTTTTTCATAGCACTTAAGAGACATTTCTACCTTGGCCTGAATCAGAAGGTATCAATTTCACTTACATCTCAAAACTGTCAGATGTGTATCTCCTGTCTTGGATTTTTTGCTTGAAGTTCTTTATTTAAAAATCTAAACAGAAAGAAACGGTTGTTTTCTCCCAGGAGTATTCTTCTTGGAAAAATTAATAACAAATGTGCTTTTAGCTGGAAGCAGAAGCTTTATGGGGTAGGATGACTAACTCCAGAACAGTGGGACATAATCAGCTGTGCTGAACATTTAGGATTTCCTCTGTGTGGATGAGATGCAGCCCAGTGCTGTCCAGTCCAGTGGCCTGTGCACAGGCTGCCAAGCAAGACTGAAAAGAGATAATATCTTTGTTCCTAAGAAGGATTAAGGTTAAGATCCCAGGCTTGATGGGTGTGTGTATGGAAAACACTTTAACAGAGAGGGCTCCACACATGGTACCATTTACTGGTACCTTGCCACTGGAGAAACTTTAGAGTAATGGAGCCTCCTGTGTGCCTGGAGTTAATTTTGTGTGTTCTGTGCTTCGATTATGAACTAAGCTTTCAAGTGCCATTTTGATAGTCCAAGCTGACAAGGCAAATCAGCCACCAGTGTTAGGGGCTTTTTACAACACCAGAGCTTCTACTTAGGATTTATATTCTATCCTTAGGATAAAAGAAGTCACACTCTTCACTGCTTTAGAGCTGTACAGTCAATTCCACGCCCCTCAAGTGTTTGCAGTGACTGGAACTAACATGTCAGAATATCAGCTGAAGGTAATAGAAGTTTTAGATGAAAAAGGAGCTTTATAGATCACAAGATTGGGTTGAAAGATTAAAGAAGTTTAAAGGCTTCCATCCGGGATCCCTAAATTCATGGCAAATAGAAATGTCTTCAAGACTGAATGGATTATAAATAAGAAACTTGCCTCATTTGTTAAATATAAGTACTCCTGGGTGCTGGTAGTCAAGCTAGTGCTACAAAATGAATGTTACAAGTGTGCCGTAAAACTGCGAATATCATTTATAAGCCACTTCTGCTGGGGGAAAAGGTGTAGCCAAAAAAGGATGGGAAGGCTAAGATTTTCTAATAGTGTGAGTTGAAAGGCTGGGAGACTGTGAACAAGTTAACAAAAATAAAAAGCTGCTCTGGTGTGGAGCTCGGTTCTCAGAGCCGTGACCAGTGCTGTTCTGGGAGCTCAGAGACTGGCAGGGAGTCAAATATTTCTTCCTTCTGCAGCCCCGGTAGTCCTAACATTGCTCTTTGGGGAAGAAGTGCTTTTTCACTTTGAACATATGGCAGTATCTTGAGCTAACTGACTGCTTGATGAATATTTCAAAAAAGGACAAGTCTTACATCGAGGAAGGCCAAGAATGCAACTTCATTTCCTCTTCCAACGTTTAATCTAAAAAAATTATTGGCTTTTTATTTTTTTGGTACAGATTTAATTTGGACCACATATGTATGACATATGTAACATCATCAAATAATTGCCTGATGCTTATCAGAGCAGTTGGAACAAAATAAACCAAACCTGTAACTCGGTGTACATACGGGTCAGGTAGTGCCTGGTATGAATTTGTATCCAGGGCTGGTTGGTTTCAGTTTTGTAAAGGCAGCATCTGTTAAGAGAAGCAGCAGAGTGGAGGCCTAGATTTTAATAATATTCCTACCATTGTTATGTATATTGTATAACAGAAGCATTTGAAACCTTAAAATACAGCTGTGTGTATTTTAAATACTCTTTCAAACCAGCAAATTGTCCTGTGTCACACATCCCATTCCCAACGAGCACGGAGCAGTCTCTGAGTGGAAACCATTGCTGCTTTCTCATCTGGCGAATGGTAACCCCTGAGTTCTGCTGAAGTGATCTTCGTGCTGTTGTGGGGATGCCTTGAAAATGTCACTTGCTGAAAAACAGCAGCACCTTAAGTGGCTTGGCATTTGCATACTACAAGTGACATGTGGTGAGTAGGTGGATTTGAGAGTTCAGCATTCAATGTAGAAAGTTTTGTGTAAACAGTAACTAGTCAGCGTGCTCTGTGGTACTGAAGGAAGAGACAATAGGACTGCTCTGCAAGTGAGAATTCTGCCCCTAAATACCATTTTCAGGTCATTTATTGATCTGTTTATTTCACAAAGTGCTAAGCTGTGCACATTGTGTCAACTTTAAATAGCTCGGGGCTGATTTTACTTGAAAATGAGGAGTAACTTTATTAATGTCTGTGGAGTTAAGAGCATAAACAAAACAGTTTCTGGTCCTGTCACTTGGGTAGTTGGTTTGGTTTTTGGTTTTGAGTTTTTTTTTCCATTTATGGTGGTTAAATGCAATTTAAGAACAACAGATTGCAAAGATTATGACACCAAGACTAAAATTAGGTTATTGTGGACCTGCTGCTCATTACCCAAGTGGTCAGGTTGGACCAAGGGCTCAGAGAGAAAAGCTGTAGTAGATGGAGTTGTTTAAAACTTGGTAACTGAGCTCTGCTCCTCACCATGTATTGACAAACCCATTGAAATCTTTAGGTGAAAACAAACCCATTTCTGTTTGTGTGCCAGGCATTGCACAGCAAGTGTGGGTCTGGGTTGGCTGCTTTGATTGTCTCTTCTGGCAGAGGGCTGATGTGAATGTCTTGGGACAGTTCTTTTTTCAATGACTTTAGGAAAATCTATGTAAGAAAGGTGATGTAGGGAACAAACTTGCTGGACTACTCTTGTCATAGAGAATCTACTGACTTTCCCACTTAATTTTCATAGCAAGTGCCCCTGCATCTAGGACTTCTGTAAAATACACTGTATTTACTTGGTATCTTTAATTTTATTTAAAATTACGTGAAGAAAATAAAAACTATCCTTTCTTTTTGCAGTGGATCTTTTTAGGACCAGCCATATTCACGTTTTTTCCCCCAGAGTGTTCTGAGCGCTTTGTTTTATTTTTAATGTAATGATAAGTCAAAGTAAGGCTTACAGAATCACAGGTCCAGATATCTGAAACACAATCATCCATCAAAAAACCCTCAGTGGGACAATTACAGCCCCCACATCCTCCCACAGCAAACCACGACTGTAGGAGAAGAATTTTTGAGGGCTGCAGCTGAGATTAGACAATGTGAAGCACTCTTGCTTTAGCCTTCACGAAATCACCTGCTGTGAGTCTTACTGATGAGATTATTGGAATGTATTTTTTTACCTTAGTACCAGCTTTACGTATTTTGCAATTTATTTCAGCATCTGTCTTAATGATGTCTGTTTAAATCAGATGTGAATCTGTCTCTTAGGTAGTTTTCATGTTCTTTACAGAGCAAACATCGCTTTAAATACCCTTTCAATATAAAGTACAGTGCATAACCAATACCTCCTCTTCACCATTGAGTGCTGTCAGTGTTGTTTTTTTACCTAACTTATGTTTTCATTCCTTCCCAATATCCTCCTTGCTTCCTGAAAGCCAAGAAGACCCCCACTGTCATCATTCCTTCCCAATGGTTTTCAGTGTTCTCCCTTCTTCGGTTTCAACAACTCACTCCAGAATCTGATTTTCAGGAGAAACACACCTGATTGTCACACAGATGTATGTAAACACTTTGTCTTACCATCCTATTAAAAATAAAACAAAGCAGTCATAAAACTGTGGTAAATGAGGTCTAAGATGTTACTCTGGTTTAAATAAAGAGTGTTGTGACCTGCACAGACTGCAGAGCCCTGAGGTGCCGGAAAAGATGCTCAGCAAGGAGTGGTCAGGTTCAGAATCTTGCTGTGCCATACACAGAGCAGTCAGACCAGTGATGCTTCTGTGAGTGTCCCTTACAGGAAATGCTTCATGGGGAGCCTGAGCTCTGAGTCAGAGTTTGTTGTTAGTTTAGAAATCCATTTGCAAAAGTTTATATAAGAAGGTAACAGTTATTGTTTGGGGACAATAATATTACTAATAATGACAGAATCCAGCACATCAGTGAGAAAATGCTTGTGTTCATTCCTTTGTGTCTTCAAGTACATCAGGTGAAAATCTGAGCTCTAGATGTATCACATGGAAAACCATATGGCAGCATCCATGCTTGGACAGGCATTTGACTTGACTAAATTGATTTCTCAGCAAGCTTGTGCTTGTTGACTGCAAGATTTTGGGTATTATAACAGAAATGTGGACAAGGCTGTCACGTCCTTCAGGATTTTTAGCATGATGTAAGCATGAGCACAGGTGGGCAATGAGATATTCTGGGCTTCATTTCTCACTAGGTGTCAGTCATTTCACTCCCACAATTAGAAATAAATATCAGTGATGGAGCACCCTCCCCTATGCCCGTTTGTCAGATGGAGGCACAGCTACATCTGAGAATGGGGCTCTTTTTCTCTGGGTAAGAGATGCTTTGGCACTTTCTCCTGGCCCCAAGGTAAAGTGTCTAATCCTTAGCTGCTGACAGGTTTTTCCTCAGAGCTGCACTGCAGCGTCTCTGATGTGGCCAGGGCTTTAGTTGTTGCTGCTGTTGTTTTGGAGAAACTAAGGGATAGAGAATAACCTGTTGTCCCCTTGTGAAAGTGGATGCCTGAATGAACAGAGAAGTCTCTGCAGAGGGTAGTGATATGCAGCAAACGATGCTGAATAACATTGTCTTTTAATTTTTTTTTTTAATTTTTTTTAAGGATAGTATGGATGCTGGTTTTTCTCATTTATTTTTTAGTATAAAGTACTGTTTGTAATAGAATCACTCATATCCTGTGTGTTTTGAGTCCAAGTTTTCATTTATAAAGCATGATTATGTAAAATAACAGAGAGAATAATCTAACCTGTACAGCACAGACAACTTCAATGCTGTGCTATAAAAAAATAAAGTGAATTCCCAGTTTGCTTCTGACTCAGGTGCAAAGTGTCCAGACTGACTATTGAGCATGCTCCAATTTGGCTGCAAGAAGATGGCTTTTTATTTTTTAATCTATCATTCTCTAATTTTCATAAAGATAACTTTTAACGTGGTTTTGGGAATTAAGAACAAACATGTTCTCCCCTGAAAAGCTCATTCTGCAAGCTTGGTATTACCCAATACTGCTTAGCTCTTGTCTGGCAAGGTTCACTGGGTGGAGGAAGGGAACAGGTCTTATTTTGAGATTTTAAGAGGAACTGAATTTTATATTAGCTTCACAGTTTATTTGTTTTTACTCCTGTCCAATAAAAAGCTGCTTTTCCATGGGAGCATGAGGAGAGCTCACTCAAGATGAAAGGAAGTGGAATGTGTCTGAGAGAGTGGCCAAATTTTGATGGCTTTTTTTTTGCTGATGGTATGAGCAGTTAAATCTTTTTAAAAGGCAGTGTTGCTTTTCTCTTACTGTATCAGTTGTCCAACTCTTTCCCATCCTTTGTGAATGTACCATACTTGATCATCTGCCGAAACCTGTTTGTTTAATTCACCTCTTTTAATTTAACCTCTATGAAGTTTGAACAATCATGTGCAGCTTTGGGGTTCCCCTGGTACTTTCAGGCTGGTTTTGGTCATCACCTCAGCACATTGGATTAGATTCCCTTTCTGTGCTGCCTAGTGACACGAAGGGGATGCAGCAGTCTTGTGTTCATGCTTCATTACATATCCAAGCATTTAACACTGCTGGATAACTTGTGGACTTGTAATGGTGGTGATTTTCCCATTAAAATCATCACTTGGCTCCATGTGCTTGAGGCACATTGTGTCCCAAGTTTGCTTTAGTGTTCTGAAATAGGGCCCATGGCATACAGAGCGTTTCACATTTGTTTCAGTGATCTAAAACGTGAAACATGGAGATATTGGCAGAAGCCACCCAGAAGGATCTGCACTCACTTGGGTCACCTGGGTATGGACTGCTCCAGCCAATTTCCATCTGCCTGCTGCCCATCCAGCTGAAGCTGAGGAAGGCTACAGGGATGAATAACCCCTGCCTTGGCTCTCAGCTCTTACCATTTGCTGTTTCATGTGAATGTACAGTCTGTATTATCAGTAAAATGACGTGACAAACATCCTCTGCTTCATCCTGTAGATGATCAACATTGTCGTTGGCACGCCTGGCATCAGTTAGCACAGAGCTCAGAGAAGGTGGGAAAACCAACAGACAGCTCTTTTTCTGCTTCTTGCCTTTCCTTCTCATTGTTGTTTTAACATTTTTTTCCCTCTTGTTTTCTTTCCCAGAAGTGTATTTTCTTTTGTACTTTGCAGGTATCAGTTCTTGGTAAGAGTTTTTTCTGCTTTAGCTCCATTGACAGGACAGCAAAGCAACTGAATGTGTCTTTTGTTAAAACTTGAAATTGTGTTCATGGAGATGGTAAGTTCTGGTAGCTAACACAGCATTGGGTAGGAGTTTGCCTCAGTACAGTGGCCAATTATCACTTCTTTTCAGAAGCTCACTCTGTTTTGCTTTATATCACCACCTACAATTTGAAAAACTACTTCATGAAATAGAACATTCTTCTCAGAAGAGAAAGAGCTAAACAGTTTCAACAGTGTTGGAAAACAGGTTTGAATTTTTAAATAGAAAATGTTACATCTGCTTTAGTTTATTTCCTTCTTTTTTTCCAGCATAATAACTAAGTTTTGCCAGAAAGCTCCTTGCTGTTTATTCTTCACATTTCTAATTCCTCAGATATTGCAGACTCAAAGGACAAGACCTTCTTTCCTTCTTTTTTGTGATCATTTGTTCCAATTTTCTTTTTTAGTCACATTTCATTTTTTCCCCCCCAGAAATAATTTACCATCAGAACTCTTGCTATCAGATCTGTCTGCTAACATTCAGCCTGGCTAATCTGAGAACCCCGAAGCCCACTAGTTGTTCATCAGCAGCTTTTTTTGTAAAGTGATCACAATTGCCCATCTAATGGGAAAGTGTAAAATAGAAGGGAAAGTGTGAAAAAACTCTGATCTAGTTAACTGATTTTCATCCTTTTCACTTTATATCAAGCAAGATACTTTTCTGTAGTAATACTGATTTTTAGCTATGTATATAAATTCTTTCAGACTGTGCTGTCACTTCATATGCTTATAACCATCATCTATTGCCCCCAAGCCTTAATTAGGCTCTTTGCTTTCTTTCCTTTTAACATTTTGAGTGTGTCATGACTTACTATATTTTGCTTCATATTATTTGTGAGGAATAATTTCATATCTTGTTTATATTTTAACCATTCTCCAGCTTGCTTTTCACACAAATGGATTTTAATGGTTCCCTCTGTTTCTGTAATTGTTAATTACTTAAATGTCTCTGTAAAATCTAACCCATCACATAATTACACTTCATATCTCTCTTTGCTTTTGCAGTGGATTCAGGAAATGTATGAGCAGTGGTTCAGGTTTTCATTACTTTGCTCTTACGGTAGTAACAAATTGTCTCGATCAGAAATCATCATCATGAAGTGGTTGCAAAGGTAAAAACAGAATGAACTTCTATTCACTTAATTACGTGTGCAGGAGCATTCATTCGCAGTTTGAAGAGTTCATATGCAGCAAAGTCTGGAACTGCTAGTAGTTTTTCAGCTTTGTGGTGGATTTACTTCGGTGATTTCATCATCTTTGCCAAAGAGAAAGTATATTTTATTTGTACTGGGGAGAGGGTTTACCATCTTCTATGCTGTAACTGTCATCTGTAGAAGTAATTTAAATTCTAGATGGCAAAAGAATTTTAATTAGACCCTATGTGGTAAGGTCAAGTTGACTGTCAGAGTGCTGTGTGACATTAGGGAATTATTCTGTCCAATACTTCATTTTGTCTTTCATTGCAGTTGTTGTGATTCCAAGTGCCAAGGATGAGCAGTCATGCAGAAAATCTGTGACAGAATTCTTAGACTGCTTCTACAGCCTTGCACGCTGAAGATCTATAAATGTTACTAAATTAACGAGTAAAGGCAATTTCATGGAGTGTTAATGATAACAAAATGACATTATCATTCTTTTATGTTTTTATGCAAGGCAGTTATGCAGAGTGAATGAGAATATGTAATGGGCAGATTTAATTGATTAAACCCTCTGTGCAGTAAGTGGGAACTTCAGTTTGAGCTCCATCCCATTAAATACTGAACTCTTGATTGCTGTTCAACAAAATCAATACAGAGCAGAAGTCAGTAGTGAATCTTGTGCCTGCAGCAGTAATGCAGTTTGGCAATAAAAATCAATGCCCAGTCCCAAAACTGAGCATTTAATAGTATTCGTGGTTTATGTCTTTTATTGATCCTTACATCCTTAAGGCCACCTGTTAATTTACTGCCTGTGTCTGGATCTGGGGAGGTCAGTGACTTAGAGAAATAGGGTTTTTTTTGCTTGTTTTGTATCGTGTATCAGTTTCTGCCATTAAAATCTGTAACTGTTGCATGTGGAATTGTTGCTCAAGGTATTAGCCCGTACACATCTCTAGATAAAAGACCACCACCCATGTAGTGACTAGGCAGGAGGGATCCTTTCACAAAACCAAGCACAATTTTCAACAGTTTATTCTTTAAAAATCAGTCTCCTGACAGTGACAATGACAAGTTCAGGGGTTTTTTTAAGTCTGTAATAGAATCCTTATTAAAATACCTTTTTCATAGAACTAATTTAATGTAGCCAATTTTTACATATCTTGTAGAAATAACAGGACTAGAGGTTGGTTACAAATAGATTGCATGTTATCCTAGAGTAAACTATCCAACAGCAATATATGAAATAAGTGAGAATTTAATTAAATTGTAGTTTAGTAATCAGGCATTTTATACATTTCGTAGAAAGAAATTGCATTTATCTTCATCCGTCAGTGAAGATTTAAGAGCTGTGTGCCCTAAGCTTTCGTTTCAGTATCAATTCTTCCCTTTCCCAGTACAACTCCATGCATATTTGTGAATGTTTTATAGAATAGAAATGAAACTCAGCTCTTAATATTTCACAATATCTCAGAAGTTTTTATTTTTAACAAGTTTATTTTTGTGTATGTATGCTGTAAGTTTTGTCCTGTACTGTATTATCTTTGTGAAGTATTTCATACTTGTACTTTGTACAGAAAATAAGGCGCATAAAATGTACATGAGTGCTTCAAGTCAGGTCTCAGACCCTACTGGGAAATGGAGCCTGGTGTCTTGACTTGCAGCCCTTTGACCAGTAAATAATATTTCTTCTTCAACAGTGAACTATCAAACCCAAACTGGAACAACTGATCATTTTAAAACCTAGAACACAGTTCATTTTTTCAAGTTGCATCAGAAATCTTACACTCGTCTGGTAAGCTGCAGAACGTGCTCCAAAAAAATGGGGGAGAAGTTTCTGTGTCCATACATGGTAAAGAATTTATGAGAATTGTTTTGGAATTACTGCTGAATCACTCTTAAAATACTCAGTAGAGACCTCTGAAAAATGTGCAGTGGTGTGAAGCAGATTAGCTTCCTGCCACCAAAAGCATGTCTTTTTTAAAGACAATTTAGGCATGTAATTTCCCACTATAAATTTTACAGAATGGTTGTGATTTTTATTGTGAGATTGAAGTGTAGGGTTAGAGAATTAGTTTAGACATTTACCTATGGCTTATTTAATTGTAAAAACTGCAAAAGCAGTGTCTGGCAGTGTGATAGTGTGAGTGGGTCCCAGAATCACCAATGGGTCAGATTGGAAGGAACCACTGGGGGTCATCTGGTCCAGCCTCCCTGCTCAGACAGGGTCATCTATGGCACAGGATTGCATCCAGGCAGTTCTTCCCAGTGGGGAAGACTCCAGACCTTCTCTGGGCAGCCTGTTCCAGTGCTCTGTCACCTGCACACTGAAGTTCTTCCTCATGTTCAGGTGGCATTCCTGGGCATCAGTCCCTGCCCATTGCCTCTTGTGCCATTGCCTGGCACCACCGAGCAGAGCCTGGTCCCTGCTCTGACCCTTCCCTGCAGACACTGACACACAGGGATGAGGTCCTGGCTGAACAGCCCCAGCTCCCTCAGCCTTTCCTCATGAAGGATGCTCCAGTCCCTTAATTATGGGACCACATCCGTTGGCTGCTTTTGTTTTACCCTTAAGCAATGGCAGTAGAGTTATGGCTGGTAAAAGTTATAAACACACCCACCCCAACACAAACACAGCTTATTTTGTGTACTTACAGTAGAAAAAAAAAAAGTTTCCTGATGATGTGGCTTATTTTAGTTGTTCCAGTGCTGACAGAAGCAGGACAAACTTTTGGAAACGGGGCTTGTTTGTATTTTTACTAGGCCAGCTTGTTTCTCTTTCTTAATCTAAGAGTGAGTAAATCTGTCTTAAATTTCTGCCTTGCTTGTTCACATATCAACCTAAACAGCAAAGGGACACTTGCCTATATCATCTGCCTCTTCAGAATTTGTGTCGTCTGTTCCAGCAAAGCCTGTGACAGAAGCCTACACTGATGTAGCTACGGCAAGTGGTACCTAATTCTCTCTTTATCTCTTAATCTAATCAAGTGGTACACAGTAATTCCCAAAGCATAACTGGATTATCAGCACAGTGCAGCCTCTATCCAGTCACAGTTTAAAATGAACCACCTTACAGGGCCATAGTAAAGGCATTTGATAGAGTAGGGACACTTAAAACACCTAATTATGCAGTTTGATTAATCAGGACATCTTTGAAATCACTGATGATGTTCTGATGGCTGCAGACTGAGATTTAGCATGTGCAGGTATCATCTACTTCTTCCAGCCTCAAGGTACAGCTGTTTGCTTACTGGCAGGAGATTTTTGTTCCTCACAGGGTTTGTAAGCAATAGCTGCTTTTCACTGAGGGAGGGGTACAAGTCCTTTTTTCCCCAGTGATTTTCCTGTATGTGGGGTTGGTTTGGTTTTATTTTGTTTGGGTTTTGTGGCTTTGGTTTTTTACATTATGTGGTCATATAGAGAAAGCCTACAAAGGCAAGGTACTGCTGAATAGTCTGTAGCCCGGACTGTTCCAACAAACTCTTTTTTTTGTCTTTTTTTTTTTTTTTTAAGCTCTGTCAGTGGTGTTGAAGGATTCTTATTGCTGCCATTGACTGGCTTCTGTTTAGAAAATAATTATGAATTTTGTAATTTTCAGCAACTCCGTAGTAGCAGCAGTATAATACAAATGCAGTTTATTTCAAGTGTTAGGGCTGCACTTTCATCTGAGCTAGGAGTGAGAGGTCATTGAAGAAGAAAATGAGTTTAACTGGTACCTACTAACATTTTCAGACTGGTGATTTGGCTCCCATCTGATATGTCAAGTTCAGAGAGGAGTTACCTCAGCTTTAAGCATTTGTCCCAGAACAGACCATTTATCCACTGCCCTGCAGTGCTGAACTTCAGCAGAGGTCAGTGCAGCCTCCAGGCTGCTTTAGCTGCAATAGTACAGACACTCAGAACACAGTGCACATGTTCCCCTAGAAGAAAAACATAATCTAGCAACCTTGTAATAGTCAGAATTGGTAGTTCAGTTTTACAGAAAGTATTTTACAGACATTCAAAGCTTCTGCAGGTACTGAAAAATCAGCTTAATAACCATATAATAGAAAAGCTGTGATACCTACTGATTCAACACTGTTAATGAAAGCTTCCTGAAGCTTTTCCAGGAAATGCATCCAACTACTGAGTGCCTTCAGCTCTTGAGATCTCCTCTATCCATAACACTTAGCTCTTACAGAATACCAGGTATTTTTGGCTTTGTCAGTGTGTCAAAAGTGACATTAAAACAAACTTGGAGAGTTTTTGGTGAAGATTTCAAGTAGCAGTAGCCTAATTGTGCTGTCTACAAAGTCAACATAATATGTCACTAGATGAGAATCAGTTTAATGTATGTGGGGCTGCAGTTTTAAATTCTTAAAGAACTTTGTTAATTATACAAGTTACTGGAACATGTTCAAGTCCTTTTCTACTACAGCTTCTGGGTACTGCAGCTTAAAAAGCCCTGCAGACATGCAGACGTTCAACTCCCATTTTAGAAATGTAGTTTTAATTGTGAACTGATCTCTTTGCTAAACAGAGAGTCTTCATTAACTTGGATTCACTAATTCCAGAGCCTGGGCAAGCTGCAAGCGGTAATGAGGTGCAGATCCTGGCTGATGGCTGATTTGTGGAAGGCTTGTTTTTCCAGACATGACTGAGTTTGTGTCTGTACCAGCAACATCACTGGTATCAACATCTGATCAGAAGCCTACACTAAATGACTGGCTTTCACAAAGGCTAAAATAACTTTTATTCCATCATGAGCAGTGACAGGGGACTTTCCTGCAGCTCCTGGGGCTGAGAAAGCCTCAGGGTAGGGTCCACCTGTTCTGACAACTGAGTGTAAAACCCCAAACCTGGTGGATTCCACCTCTGAAATACGTGGTGACTCATGAAAGTGCCCTGTGTACGTGGAATGGATCTGAGTGTCCTGATGACTGTCTCCTTGGCCTGCCCAGCAGGTGTGAACAGGTTTTTCTGTGTAGAACAGCCAGGCTGCCTGGTGTGCTGTAAGGGGGAACCATCTGTTCCTGAGCAGCAGAGCACACCTCAGTGTGACTTGGCTTGTGGCAGTGGCTACTGGTGCCCCACTGCTAATGAAAGCACATCACTGTTAACAGAGATGTGAGAGAAGTGCAGGAAGAAGGGCCAGAAAACTGCTGTCTACATGCAAAAAAATGCTTTTTAATCGACTGCCATCAATAGAGGCAGAAAGCCAGTCAGATAAAAATCAGCACTTCCTCGGCACTGTTTGTTCTGTTACAGTTGTCTGTCTTTTGCCACACATTATTATTAAGTGCTTAATCAGTATTAAATCTAATTCTGGGATGACATCTGAGAAATTATTTTACAGCATTAGCAGCTGGAAGAATGTCCTGCCTGTTAATTATTTACATTATCTGTCTCTCAGAATAACAGCTGGCAGTTAAAATACTGTAGAATGAAACCCAGTACCCAGATAAATGCCATATTTATGCAGGCGTAGGAGCATACTGTGTAATCTCTTTAAGCCAGTGCTTTCAGAAGGTGATGCAGGAACTCATTCGGGGCACATCCTGTATTGATATGTCTAAGGTAAATGGGAGATACTTTTCTCTGTGCACACATACACAAGATATGTAATGCTTGCAGTTTTATAATGTGCCGAGGAAAGCACGTCTAGGAAAAAGCTAAAGAGTCACCGCAAAGGTAGTTAGTCTAAAATCAGTCAGTCAGCTGTCATCTCTGAAGTGGGACTGTCCTGGCTGATTTTGAGGAGAATATCAAGGTATTAGTTGTGAAATCTCTGCTGGAGTTCTGACGTGTGCAGGTTTGCTCCCTGTTTCTCCAGCAGTGTGTGAGCCCAGATTGCTAAACCACAGCACCCTCATTCCAGGTAGTGGGAGTGGGACTGAATACCAGAACTGCTTTTATTTCTGGATAAGCTGTGAGTGCTGTTCTACTGAGAAGGCAAACAAGTGAACTAAATCCATACATTTTGTCCTTTCAGAGCCCAAGCCTTTGCAATCTCATTCCCAGGGTGCCAGGTTTTGGTCTGTTCCCCAGTTGATTCACTTGACTCCTTCAGTATGAATTTTCCCAAGGGAGCGTTGTGAGGAGTTCTGCCTGTCCTCATTCTTTGCCTGAAGATGAAGCAGTGGTGGGGCCTGTGAGGTCTTGATCCATAATGAGTCATTTGACCCCTCTCGTATTTTGTCTTGGAGAAGGGAAGGATTGCACAGACATCCTTTTAAGGAGCCACATGCTCCAGGGTGATGAAAAGGAAGACAGAGGACAAGGTGTGGCTCTAAATACCTCAATGCAGTTTTTGGGTCTTTTTTAAGAGGAGGACCCTTGCTCTTAGGGTCTCTGCATTATTTCAGTCTGTAAATGCAACTTTCAGATTCACTTAGTTAAATATGCTTTTTCTTCTCTCCAGCCAAGTTGTCATGCTTGATCAGTGGAAATACTGGGTTTTCCCCTGAGGCAAATACAATCTTGTGAAGAACAAATATTTGGGAAACACTGGGATGAAAAGGAGGTTTAGGAATTGCATGGCATAGTTTACAGATAAAAATCTCAAGACGTTTTTTAATCTTACAAAGGAGTGGTCTGCACTTTCTCCCCCCTCCAATCCCATGATTCATTTACCTTTGTACTTAGTTCTGTAAATACGCACTGTATTGTAATGCTTGTTCAGAACATGCAACTTAAGTTACACTATTCAGCCTGAAAATACTGGGCAAAAGCAGTGATGGGATAATACATGATCTGAGTGAACAGAGGGCTGTTTGAAGCATCTGGCTGTCAGATTTCTGTTTGCGTGTCTCATACGAGCATTCTGACAATTAATCAAAATTGAAATGCTGCTCTGGATGTGCAAAGGTTGGACAGAATAAGTGCCAACCTGACCATATGCCTTTTGGCAAAACTGCTGTTTTGCCTCTTTAAGTTTTATGAATTTTCACTAGCTATAATCTTTTCTCAAAAAAGAAGAAGCTAATAATGAAGTAATTTTTTTCAGGGCTGTGAGCAAGACCATTTTTGCAATTCTTGGCATACACATTCAGAAGAAAACATTAACAGTGCATGTTCAGGCCATTCATTTTTATTTATGTTGACAATATACTCACAAATTTTCTACTGTTGGCAGTAAAATTTTGGCTAATGTGTGCTGCTTATTACTGTGAAAATCCTCCCATGCACTTCCAAGGGAAGTCTTGCTCTTCCGTCTACTCTCTATTCATCTCATAAATTGCACCGGAATAATACGACTGAAAATTCCTTTTTATTCGCAACCAGCTGAAAATGGGCAGTAACACTGCAAACTGTCCCAGAATTGCCCACCTAGTCCTGGTGCTGTCAGTGTCATTCCAGCACTGCCAGTTTTTGCTTATTGCCAGTCAAATTTACTTTAACAGTAATCGTAGAGGAAAGTTGTGTGAAACTTCCCCACCCCCCACCAGTGTTTTGGGGTGAGTTTAAAAAAAAAAGGTGGCAATTCTTGGCCTTATACTGCCTTGGCAATCCCATCCAGTTTTCCCTTTAATGTTTTCCACATATGGTTGTGAAATCCAGTGTCTGACTTCTCTTCTAAATATAGAATCATAATTCTTTTTAAAATTATCGATGCAATGAGTCTTATTTGTTTCCAAGATATTTTTTACTCCTTTTTCAATGTAATGAAGTATTGAGAGTTCTTGTATTGCCCATTTCCCGTAGGCACTTTTAAAGACATTTTATTCTTTTTTCTTTATGTTTCACTGCATATTGGGAAGTATCTCCTTTCCAGTTTTGAAACAGAAAGCAGAGTGGCAAAGAGCCACTGGCATCCCTTTGCCAGTGGAAGAGTGGCCAGGCATGAGCAGGCTGTGCCCCACTATCAGCACAGAGCTCGTTTTTCACACAGCTGTGCCTGGTTCTTTGGTAGCAGTGGTGGAACAAAACCAGTGGTGGTAGCAGCAAAGCACAGGCTCAGGGGTTTCTTAGCTGAATCTTGAGTGTTTGTCTCTTACACTGCACTGCCCAGCTGTAAAATCCTTGTGTACTTCTGGGTTATTGGGGTGACCAAATGGAATTAACTTCACATGAATGGCTTTGAATTTGCTCTTCCATGATGCAGGATTTTGTCTTGGAGGTGAAAAGTGGCTGAATGTAAGCCTAGACTGTGAAAAAACAAGTAAAGTGAATGAGTTTTATTTTCCCGTCTCCCCACAAATATTTGTGTTTTTTATCTAAAAGGCAGGAAGCAGCCTGTGATTTTAGTAATATGCCTAGAACAAAATCTGAGGTTTTGAACAGCTTTCCCTGCTTTGACAGTGCTTTCCATTGTCAAATTCACAATGACTTATTACAGAACTATTCAGAAGCAATCCTACCAGTGCAGAATTCAGTTTTAGTGGCCTTTAACACCCCAAACCACTCCACTTCTCTTGGCAAAGAAAAGAATATGCAGTGTTATATCAGGGGAGAAACTGGTAAATGTCACTTGAAAGCAAACAGTTTTATTCATAAAGAGAAGAAATTATGCCAGTGTACAAGTAGAGTCACAACTGATGATGGTCTTTAACAAGCAGACAGTTCTTCTTGGGTAGTGGTGGGGAGATACAAAAATATGAAATTAATTTAAAATCACCTTGTATTTTTAAGTTGGACTCAACAGGTTCCATCCTGCTAGTGTAAATGTTCTTAGGAGTAACTAAAAGCATGTTTGAAAAACCAATATGTAAGGGAAGAGGCCATTTTAATAAGACTGGTGAAACATCCAGAATGACATGAAGTATTGTTGACTTTCTTATGGATTACCTCAAATTTTGGGCTTTTATTGTTGCAAATTATGTATTCTGTACCTAAATGTTGGAATTAATTACAGTCATGGCAAGAAAATCTCTGGTTTTTTTGTTCATAATCACATGCAGCCAGTGACATAAAATCTGGAAAGCTGCCAGAATTGCAGTAACAAAATAAAGCTAATTTCTTACATAATTTCCTGACTAGCACTTTCCCAGACTACAGTAACCCTGCATATAGCATTTGAAAACATTACCAACAGTGTTACAGAATGAAGCCCAGTACAATTTAATATCTGAGAGAGGATGAAGGGGTTAAAGTCTAAGGATACAATGTCAGTGGAACAGTCAGAAGGGACTTGTATTCCTAAATGTTTCTATAGAAAAGTTACTGTGTTCTCTGTATGTCTGGGACTGAAACAATTTCAAGATTTGCCACTCTTTGCCACTAACAATTTCTTGCTTTTTCTGTTGGACTCTGAGCGAGACTGATAACGTAAAATAGTGAGCTTTGCACGCAGAAGGAAAGGAACTGGTTTTGTAAGAGACTGAGTTTTGGGAGCAGGGTGTGGGTAGAAGAAGATATGCATTGCTGGTTTAGTCTCAGACATGTGGTCAGATCCTTTTGTTTGAACCTCCCCACATTCTTCAGGATGTGAGTGGGAGTATTCTGCCATACACAAAAACCTTAAACGACTCCTGTGACTTCTCTTACAGTGAACCTCTGATACTGCTGGTTTCTAAGAAAAGAATTTTAAATTTATGTTGAGGTAGGGCAGGCATGGAGGTCTAAAGACACATGGTGAAGTACACAGTGCTTCTGAAATCTGCTGATGAGTGAAGGGTGGTGTGAACCACGGCCTGCAAGCTGCAGAATGGTGAGTAAAGGTGTAATAGTGACAGATTAAGGCTCCAGATTAACAACAGTTGTATGCTGCGCGTTTAGCTTTCTAACATAATGGTTATGAAGTCAGGAAGATGAAACTTCTTGCATTTAGTGGCATTTCTCTTTTCTGATGGAAGTGGTGGTCATAGATGCAACAGCAGAATACAAGAGCCAGGGTGTGGCTTTCTTTCCTTACCAGGCACGGCCATTGCTCTGTGTGGGCACCTGTATTTGTGAGAGGAATATCCAGCTGGCCATGAGCAGTTCTGCCCACTGCTCATTCAGAGTTTCTAGCCTCTGGTAAGGACAATAAATTTTCTCAAGAATTTTCTCCTACAGACCTGGGAAGGCCTACTTTTTTCATTCTTTCTTTTTATTTTAAGTTGGGTTACTTTTGCTCCCTCATGGCCTATAGAGTTGACTGCGTTTGCTTTCACCTCTCTTCCACTGGGCAAGAAGCCAAACCATGACTCTTGGTGTAGGGATGCAGACTTTCTGGTAAAATGGAATATCTGGTAGGATATATAGCTCTGTCCACTGTGTAAATTCTTAGGAACATGGGAAATATAGTGAATATAGACATACGAGCTCCAAGGTGCCCATGCAGCCCTCATTCAGTTCTCAGGGATTGAAACAGAGCCCATGGAATGTGTCTGGAATACCTTTCCAATCATGTTAAAGCTAGACTTCCTGTACTTAAGTATAAACTGCCTAATAATTTATGCCCAAGCGTCTTCACAGTGCTACAAGGAATCTTTTCACTGGGATTTAGTTGTGGTCAGGAATACATTAATGGATAACAACATCTTCAGTTGTAATAGACAAATTTTTGCTCTGTCTAACTAAACCATGAACCCACAGAGGGAGAGAAGAAGCAAAAGTGCATAGTCCAGTTGAGGAAACAGTTTGCTGCTGTTATTTTTAGGGAGTTTATGCCATGTATGAATTTAGCCTAATATACCTGATCCTTAAAAAAACATCAAACAATCACCTCCTCAACCAATCTTAGTAGTGAGAGTGGATATATTATTTTTTTTCGAAGTTACACACAAACTGTTGACACATCATGGTTCAGTTGTAATACACTTATAACTTGGCTGAACAAATAAAAGTATTTTTTTCTACATGACTGCTTAGCACACAAACTCAGAGCAGCAAAGCTGAAAACAAAATGTCTTTAAGATAAAATAAAACAAAGCAGCATATTTAGTAGAGAAGGGAGAGGGGAGTTTTTTTATTGCAATCTCCTTAAGGGACGAAGTGGGGAAATCCCCTAATGTTAGCATGACACAAGATCTTGTGTTTGAAAACTTGCAGAAGTGTATCTCATGTGATGACTAATCTCATTTGTCTCTTCTATTTTTCTGTCACCATAACTGTGATGTTTTAGGACAGCTAGTGTCCTCAGAGCTGAGCCATCCTGTGTTTGTTTGTTCCATATAAGTCTAGAGACTGAGCCAGCGAGGGTGGCAGTGCAGCTAAACTGGGAGTGCAGAGCCTTGTTCCTAATGCCCTGACAACAGGACTTTCAAGGTGTCTTATGGCCTGGGGCCTCCTTGAGCTCGGGAAGAATAATTTTGTCTGAACAGAAAGACATGCAACAAAGTCATGCTCTCGATCCAGATGGAAGCAGTGAAGCTCAGGAAGTTGGCTCTATGGACGTCTGGATTAGAGGCAGAGATGATTTTGGTGTTCAATATCGTTCCTTTATATTGAAGTGATGTATTTAGGTAACCTCCCACTAAAAGGTGAAATAGAAGCTTCTCTTTTCCCTTATTTTTAACTGAGAGAGCTCTGCTGGGCACAGTTTTAAGTTCTGCTCCCCACATTCCTAATGAGGATTTTTTTCCTAGTATTTCAGAGTTTTGTACTGAAAGTGAATTTTAACTGTTGAAGGATAATGTGGGAGTTTCTGAAACTGAATAGGTAAACATATGCTGGGGTTGCCTTATTTAAGACATTCCTTGTTTGCCACTAAGGAATAAGAGGAATCCAAAAAATGTATTGCACTTAGCTGTAGCTGTCATGAATGCTAACGGAGGTCCCATAAAGGGGCTGAAGGTATTTTATTCTATCCACTTGTCAGACTAATCACTGTCTTGTGAGGTGGGTTATTTCAGTAAGGAATGAAAGTCAGCTCTCAAGTGAGAAGGAAATGAATGATGTGAAGAGACACCTGACTCATAATTAACTCTGTTCGACAGGTGATTGTGCACAATGTTATATAATATCGTATGAACGTGGTTTGAAGGCAGTGTATGGTGACTCACAAATTCTGCATCCCCAGCCCTTATAAGGCAGTGCATGAAGTGATTCTTCTCCTCCTAGATGCTGAATTACTTTGAGTAGCAAACCCACTTTTTCGTGTCATATCCTCCTGGTTGTTAAGTGCAAGTCCTGCATGTCTCCGTCTCCTTCAGAAGTCTCCAGGTGACTCAAAAAAAAAAAAAAGGAATGAGAAACTGGAATATTTTTCAAGAATACCTTGCATTCAGTGCATTTTCAGAATCCAAATTCCTCTCATATGTATTTTAGAAGCTCTTGCCAGTTGAGTCTTTCCACAGTGTGTATTTTACTGTGTTCATTGAGTTATTGTCACTGTTGATTTTAAAAGTCTTAAGGTTATTTCATGGACAAACAAATCATGCTGAGGTCAAAGCAAGTTTAATAACACTTCTGGTTGAATTCTAAAATATAAGAGGATCATTCTGCTTGAATACTTGGCAGCTGTGAAGTATTTTAATGAACACAGCCTTATTTCTATATGACTATTAAAGCAAGTAGTGCTGGTGAACATACATGTTTTTACAGCAAGCAGCAGTCTCTTGTGCAGACTTTTTGCACCTCTCTCTCTCAAGTACATTTTTTCTCAAGGGACGCAGCTTGGAGCTCATGGAATGATTTTGTTGTGCAAAGATGCCAAGCACTAGTTGGTAAAGAGTTCTCAAATGCGAGTGCTCACAGCTGCCAAATGTGTTCCTGTACCTTTACTCTGGCTGTCCTAACCAGAAAACCCTTCTGTGTGTTCACCAGCAATGCACTGACACCAAACCTGCAGCAGCGAGTGTTACCGTGGGGTTCACCTTACAGAATGCATAGGAAGGAATAAAAATGTACGTTTTGCCTCAGCACCTGCTCATCACCACCTTTATAACTGAGGTTTGCAGGGTGGGATTTGGGATGTCCTACCCTCCAGAAACAATTCTGATCATAGCTGAAGTCGTGCATAACTGGCACGAGCAATAAATGAAGGCAGTGAGATTCTGCAAGGTAAAAGAAACAATCCACAAGAGAACTCCTTATCTCTGATTATTGCTGACAGGATGAATGTTCCAAAAAGATCAAGAGCTGTTCCATTGTAGTTTTCTTATTTCATATATTGATAGGCTTCTAAAGCACACAGCAATTAGATAAATTGTCTACAAGTTCTCAGAGTGAGGGGCTGATACAAAGCTTCCTAAGCCAGTCAAGAGACAGGTAAGACAGAGATTGTTAGTCAGATCCTAGCAAAAATGGCTGGAATTTCTAGCCTTGAAGAAGGCAAGACAGAAATCATCTTCAGCTGAACATATATAAATATATACAAAAAAAAAAAAAAAGCTTAGTATTTAAAACACAAAGGACAGTTAAGATGGTGGAGAATTGATTATGTGCATGTTTTAGAATTCATTTTGCATGAATTCTAAGCAAGGATCTTGCCAGTTCCTGTGACAAAATATTGTAATTTATTGCTTCCCCAGATTAAATAACCAGAAGGTGTTTTTTTTGTAGATCTTTAAAATGTCTGTTGAATGTCACAGATTTCTAAATTGAAAAGGTTAAAAAAAAAAAAAAAGCTTATTGGAAGCAGACAACATTGTGCAGAACACTTGTTTTTGCTCTTCTAATCAATACATACAATTTCTTAACAATCTGCCTAATATACTGTGAAGTATGCAGGTCAATTATTTACACAGTTATAAAAAACATAGCACTATCCCATCCTTGATATTTTACTATGACTTGTATATTTGCTACATTTTTTTGCCTTTCCCTTGAGTAGAACATAGGTTTGTTATATTATTTCGTATATAAGAAAGTGTTAGTCCTCTACATATAAAATATTTCAATAAATAAAAGTTGCATTTACAAGTGAAACTGATAAGGCAGCAAAACCAGTTGATCAAATTATATATAAACAGTGCATTAAAGGCACTGTGAAAATGTGTCAGGCAAAACGAATGCTACAAAGTCAAAAGCTACGCTGGTAAAGCTGAGATGCTGCTTTTTCAAATGCTGCATATCACAGAAAAACCCACTTCTCTGCATTCTTCAAAAAGTCTCTTTACTCTTTTATCTCAAAGCAAGGACATAAGTTAAATCCTTGCTGAACTAATAATGCAGCCAGGAAAAAAAAAAAAGCAAATTTTTGTTTAACCATTTAACATGCTCATAGAGATTAACTCAGTGCACAAGGCCTGGGGAACTAATCCAAAAAGCCCTCTGGGGGACACTTTGGTTGGAGGGAAGAAAAACTGGCACAGCAGTAACTCCTAATGTGTCCTTTGCTGGTGAATGGCTGTGACTCTCTTCTTTTTCTTCCTGCAGTTCTGCACTGCTTTGGAAATGTTACATCCCCAGGCCCAGATGTCTCTGACTCAAGAGGGATGCTCAGAGGAGAGAAGGAAGCTTAATGAGATTTAGAGCCTAGTCTGGTAAGTCTCCATGTGACTCCTTGCTTTCACCCCAACCTCCTAGTTATTGCTGTGACGGAACCTTTATATGATCAGGAACAGAGACACTGATCTCTTCTATGCTTTCTTTCTGAAAAAGAAACAAAATTAAAACCAGACAACCTAATTTGGCCTCTGCTGGTAGAAGACTTCTGAGCAGAATAGGAAAAACAACATTTTGCCATCCCAGGAACAAATTATTTTGTCCTCATTAACAAAATAACAAAGTGTGGACTTGCAGCAGAGGCAGAGCAGTTGTGTTAAGCACCATTGCTCCTGAAGAACGCCGGAGGGGGGATTGGGATGAGTGAGCTCTGCAGAGCAGTACCCTACAGCTCCAGTTGTGCACCACTCCTCTGCTTTACTGGGATCCATGGCACAGAGTGGCCATGTGGGCAGAGGGATGGGAGGAGCAGCGTGCATCCACCCTTTAATGCAGGACATGCTGCCCTCAGTGCCTCCCCTCCCACCCAGGCGCACAGAGCAGGGCTGGCCGCACCAGCAGCACCCCTGGGCTGCTCCCTGCCTGGGGGGATCTCGGGCTCTGTGCACTGAAGCAGCTAGACAGAGTGACATTGAGGGGGAAGGTTGCTCAGCCAGCACCAGGGGTTTTGAGTATTGGCTTTGCTCACTTCTAAAATCAGTCCAGACTTGAAAGCTTTTTCAGCAGCTGCAGAAATCGACAGTCTTTAGCTCACAGCTCAGTCTGTCATTTTGTGTTACATCATGCACTATTCCAGGAGGTAGAACTGCCTATGATTTCATAGCACAGTTGATTTTCTAGCTTAATTCCTCAAGGGACCTTTAAGGGAATGGAAACCCACAAATAAAATGAAGAAATTAAAATATATTACTAACTCTTAAATGCAGCATTTATTTGGATTAATAAAATACAAAATTGTAATGATCCTTTATACTGGATTTGATTTTGGTTCTGCAATGATTCAATAGGTTCAGTAGGTTCCTGCTTCCCAGTCTCACTTTGTCTTTACTTTGGGAAATACTTTAGTAGAAGAGGACTTTCTCTATGAGGGAGGTGATACTATGGAAGGTCTCTAATTATTCTTAACAGGTTTTAAGTTTTCTGGGCTACTGTTGGTCTATATAAAAGTTGTGATTTGAAGTCAAAGTCCACCTTTCATCCTGAAATACCTTATTAATGGGGTAATTAAATACCCCAAGTGGAACACAGATACCAAGCTACTGAAACACAAAACGTTTTCATTTTTTAAATTCTGGAGGAACAGCCCAGACTCATTCTAAGGCCTGTATATACATTGTCTGGTCGTTTCAGACTAACTAAACTTCGGTGTAGATCGAAGGGGTTCTCTCTGACGTGGAGGTTTCACGTACCTCTAATAAGAACAGGGGTTTGTCCCATTGTGCCTAATCATGGAGCATGTGGTCTGTGCTGGAGGAAAATCCAGCCTAGTTTAGTTCTAGATGCAGGCTAACTCTGTATGTAAAAATCTTTGTAGTAGTTAATCTTTCCTCTTTTGCTGTTAAGAAAAGTGAACTATTTTAGAGTATCCCATCACAAACTGTTGCCTCAGGGCAGCCAAAAGTGCACTGTGTTGTGCTGGGAAGATGCAGGAATGCTCTAAGTGGGCATCACTTGCTGTGGGAATCAGAGAGCAATTGTTTTGACTTCATGTTCTCATGAAGCTTTCGTGACACTGCGTGCCAGTTCAGGAACTTGGTCCTCCTTTAACTTATAATCTATTCTCAATTATTTTACTAAAAGCAAGCATATTCTGTCAACTCAGTTGTTAAACCTGTTCAGGCATAGTTGCAAATAAAGTTAAGTTAGCTGATAGGTCAGTTTATGTTGTGAGAAGGACTTGGGGGTGCTGGTGGATGAGAGGGTGAATGGGAGGCAGCAATGTGTGCTGGCAGCCCAGAAAAACAGTTGTGTCCTGGGCTTCATCCAGAGCACTGTGGGCAGCAGGGGAGGGAAGGGATTCTGCCCCTCTGCTCCGTTCTGGTGAGAGCCACCTGGAACACTGCATCCAGCTCTGGGGCCACAGCATAGGAAGGATATGGACCTGCTGGAAACAGTCCAGAGGAGGCCACCAAGATGCCAAGATGATTTGAGGGATGGAGCACCTCTGCTGTAAGGAAAGGCTGAGAGAACTGGGATTGTTCAGCCTGGGAAGGAGAAGGTTTTGGGGTGACCTAACTGTGACCCTCCAGTACCTGAAGGGAACTTACAGGAAAGATGGAGAGAGACTTTTTACAAGAGCATGGAGTAACAGGACAAGGGAGAATGCTTCACACTGGAAGAGAGTAGGTTTAGATTAGATATCAGGAAAAAGCTCTTTACTGCAAAGGTGGTGAAGCACTGGCACAGGTTTCCTAGAGAAGCTGTGGCTGCTCCATCCCAGAAGTGTTGAAGGCCAGACTGGACGGGGCTTGGAGCAACCTAGTCTGGTGGGACGTGTCTCTGCCCATGGCAGGGGATTGGAACAAGGCGAGCTTTGAGGTCCCTTCCAGCCTAGGCTGTTCTGTGGTTCTATGAAATACTGCTCCTGCTGTGAGTTGGACTTGTGCTGTGCCACACTTCCATCACCAGCTAGGCTGTTCCGGCTATTGTTCCGACCCGACCCGCAGCAGAGTCTGGAAGGTGCCGCTGGAGCGGGAAGCGCCCGGCCCGGCCGGGCCGTGGCGGGGCCGGTGCCGCCACCGCCACCGCGCGGCCGAGCCGCGTCAATGCCCACAGGCTCCACGTGCCAGAGCTGGTTCCTATAAAAACCAGTTGGAGTTACAGTTATTCCTCTTCTTTTTCCACCCCCCTCGGGCTTTACAGCTGCTTCTGTTTCGGCTTTATGAGGTGACAAGCCAAACTGTCCAACAAAACATCGCTCAGTGTCACTTACTGTTGCCCGTGGCAGATGCTTGAAAAGGTCAGACTATTGCCTCCAGGTAGCACAGTGAATTCTCATGTTTTAGTTCTTGAAGTTACCTCCTTTTGTCGTGGAAGCGTGTACGTGTAGAGAGAAAATAACACGTGTCCTTCTTACTGGAGTGTTGGTAGATGCTGGAGCGTGTCCAGAGAAGGGAAATTAAGATGGTTGAAGGGTCTGGACCATCAGTCTTATGAGGAGCAGCTGATAACTGACTGGAGGAGGCCCAAGGGAGACCTTATCACTCAGCTATCTGAAAGGAGGCTGTAGCCAGGTGGGTGTTGGTCTCTCCTCCCAAGTAACAAGCAGTAAGATGGGAGCAAACAGCCTCAAGTTGTGCCAGGGAAGGTTTAGACTGGATATTAGGAAAAATGTCTTCAACACAACAGCACTGGAACAGGCTGCTCAGGGGAGTGGTGGAGTCACCATCCCTGGAGGGATTTCAAAACCAAGTAGATGTGGTGCTTAGGGACATGGTTCAGTGGTGGATGTGGCAGGGCTGGGTTACCAGTTGGGCTCTCTGATCTCAAGGGTCCGTTCCAACCTGAACAGTTCTATGGTGCTTACTGCATGCTCCTCAACTCCATTTTTGTTTCCCTATGTTGCGTAGTTGGTAGTTTATGATAGGTTTTAATCCCCCCGGTTCATCCACCCTTATCGAGATCAGCACAAGCTGACTAGAAGTCTTTTCATTTCTGCTGCACCCTTATGGCCACAAGAGGAAACTCCAGAGTCTGAGTTAGGACAATACTTTAGTTGCTTTTTCCATTTGATAACTGCTTAAAGGAGAGGGGAATGGCAATGCTTCCTCCCCTCTAGCTACAATCAATCTCTCCTACAATCTCTTCTACAACTCAAAATCGGTCTCTGCAATTACCCAACACAGATTAGTTTCTTCTCTCTCTCCCCATCTCCTTATCTTTACAATGAGAAAATAACCCCTTTTTGTTATTTTTTTTGGTTGTTTTTCTTTTCTTTGTTGGTTTGTGGGGTTTTTTTTTATCATAGGGTATACTCCTCTGCCACATACATCTACATCTCTACACCACTTCCAGATTACTTAAATAATGTTATTAGGAAAAATGATCAAATGAGGGGAAAAAGCAGCCTGGAAAACATTACTCTGAACATGGAAGGAATAAAGTGGTGGGTGAAATGGCGAGGAGGAGGAGGTTTCATGCAGAAGACAATTGATGGAGAGGTGGCTGCTTTGCATGAGGTTGAAGAATTTTGGTTGGTTCCTCAGATTCTCTGAAGACCCTGATTTAAACTGCTGCTGTTCATAGTCTGTCACTAAGAAGCTGTAATCAAGTAGGGCTGTGATACTTCCCTCCCCCATGCTCTTTGTAGCTCCTGCTGTTAGACAGGAAAAATCTTAGTTCAACTCTAGCATTGCTATAAGAAAAACGTGACCTCTGAGCTGGAAGCGCCGTGCTTCTGAAGGGNTTTCCTAGAGAAGCTGTGGCTGCTCCATCCCAGAAGTGTTGAAGGCCAGACTGGACGGGGCTTGAAGCAACCTAGTCTGGTGGGACGTGTCTCTGCCCATGGCAGGGGATTGGAACAAGGCGAGCTTTGAGGTCCCTTCCAGCCTAGGCTGTTCTGTGGTTCTATGAAATACTGCTCCTGCTGTGAGTTGGACTTGTGCTGTGCCACACTTCCATCACCAGCTAGGCTGTTCCGGCTATTGTTCCGACCCGACCCGCAGCAGAGTCTGGAAGGTGCCGCTGGAGCGGGAAGCGCCCGGCCCGGCCGGGCCGTGGCGGGGCCGGTGCCGCCACCGCCACCGCGCGGCCGAGCCGCGTCAATGCCCACAGGCTCCACGTGCCAGAGCTGGTTCCTATAAAAACCAGTTGGAGTTACAGTTATTCCTCTTCTTTTTCCACCCCCCTCGGGCTTTACAGCTGCTTCTGTTTCGGCTTTATGAGGTGACAAGCCAAACTGTCCAACAAAACATCGCTCAGTGTCACTTACTGTTGCCCGTGGCAGATGCTTGAAAAGGTCAGACTATTGCCTCCAGGTAGCACAGTGAATTCTCATGTTTTAGTTCTTGAAGTTACCTCCTTTTGTCGTGGAAGCGTGTACGTGTAGAGAGAAAATAACACGTGTCCTTCTTACTGGAGTGTTGGTAGATGCTGGAGCGTGTCCAGAGAAGGGAAATTAAGATGGTTGAAGGGTCTGGACCATCAGTCTTATGAGGAGCAGCTGATAACTGACTGGAGGAGGCCCAAGGGAGACCTTATCACTCAGCTATCTGAAAGGAGGCTGTAGCCAGGTGGGTGTTGGTCTCTCCTCCCAAGTAACAAGCAGTAAGATGGGAGCAAACAGCCTCAAGTTGTGCCAGGGAAGGTTTAGACTGGATATTAGGAAAAATGTCTTCAACACAACAGCACTGGAACAGGCTGCTCAGGGGAGTGGTGGAGTCACCATCCCTGGAGGGATTTCAAAACCAAGTAGATGTGGTGCTTAGGGACATGGTTCAGTGGTGGATGTGGCAGGGCTGGGTTACCAGTTGGGCTCTCTGATCTCAAGGGTCCGTTCCAACCTGAACAGTTCTATGGTGCTTACTGCATGCTCCTCAACTCCATTTTTGTTTCCCTATGTTGCGTAGTTGGTAGTTTATGATAGGTTTTAATCCCCCCGGTTCATCCACCCTTATCGAGATCAGCACAAGCTGACTAGAAGTCTTTTCATTTCTGCTGCACCCTTATGGCCACAAGAGGAAACTCCAGAGTCTGAGTTAGGACAATACTTTAGTTGCTTTTTCCATTTGATAACTGCTTAAAGGAGAGGGGAATGGCAATGCTTCCTCCCCTCTAGCTACAATCAATCTCTCCTACAATCTCTTCTACAACTCAAAATCGGTCTCTGCAATTACCCAACACAGATTAGTTTCTTCTCTCTCTCCCCATCTCCTTATCTTTACAATGAGAAAATAACCCCTTTTTGTTATTTTTTTTGGTTGTTTTTCTTTTCTTTGTTGGTTTGTGGGGTTTTTTTTTATCATAGGGTATACTCCTCTGCCACATACATCTACATCTCTACACCACTTCCAGATTACTTAAATAATGTTATTAGGAAAAATGATCAAATGAGGGGAAAAAGCAGCCTGGAAAACATTACTCTGAACATGGAAGGAATAAAGTGGTGGGTGAAATGGCGAGGAGGAGGAGGTTTCATGCAGAAGACAATTGATGGAGAGGTGGCTGCTTTGCATGAGGTTGAAGAATTTTGGTTGGTTCCTCAGATTCTCTGAAGACCCTGATTTAAACTGCTGCTGTTCATAGTCTGTCACTAAGAAGCTGTAATCAAGTAGGGCTGTGATACTTCCCTCCCCCATGCTCTTTGTAGCTCCTGCTGTTAGACAGGAAAAATCTTAGTTCAACTCTAGCATTGCTAAGAAAAACGTGACCTCTGAGCTGGAAGTGCCGTGCTTCTGAAGGGAACGTTCTGTAACACAGAAAGATACAATCTTTTTATATATTGCTGCCTAAACAGTGATCCAGAATAATTTGGAACTGTCCTGACTTACACTGAGACCAAAGTCTTGTCTGTTTGGAAGGCTTCAATGCATTGTATTATAAAATCCAATCTGTTGCAATTAAATTTCATCTTGGTACTTGAAGGTGCGTTTGGGGTGGGTTTTATGTGGTGGGTCTTTTGGGTTTGTTTTTTTTTTTTTTTGGTTGATATTGTTGTGTGGTTGGGGTTTTTTGGTTGTTTTTGTGGTTGTGTGTGCTGGGTTTTTGTTTTTCTTTTTTTCTCCACAGAATGAAGTAAGATCCTTTCCCCTTCCTGCAGCGAGTGCGTTTTCCCTCCGTTTCGGCTGTGTTTCTCCTTAGGTCAGGGAAGGCTGGTGGGTTTCCCCTCAGTTTAGAAAGGGATTGGTGGAACTCGGAAGGTTTTTCAGCAATCTCTGGAAAACAGCTCTTGTTGAACGTTACCCCATTTACCGCGGTATCTCCTCCCAGCCAGGCTGCAGTTTTAGGCTGGCTTCGGAGGAACCCGGGGCCGTGGCGCTGCGCCTCAGTCCTGACG